>MDKI01115232.1:0-30406 GCA_005239505.1 Nicotiana paniculata
ATATATATATATATATATATATATATATATATATATATATATGTATTTCAAGCGATTAGCTCTGTACAAAATATTAATAGAGCCTAAACCAAAGTTCGATGCGCGTGTACCCCATCTCAATAAGTGTAATTTTTTTAAAGTTGATAATATTATATCAAAATATGTATTTAAGTTATAAAATAAAATTTTAAAAGAAGTGTGAGTTCCTGAAAATAATTACTTATTAATTTTATTTAATTACTCAATAAAAGAAAAAAATGTCCCATAAAAATTCTCAGTCAACTAACATAAGACGTCCTTATCTTTTCTAATGAGAAAAATGCATATTCTTTTTTTTAATCAATAAAAAATACATAAAAATTGTTTCCAACATATTAGAAATTACTTTGCAAAAGTAGAATTCAATTGTTGCATTTTCATTAATTTATTTTTTCTTTTGTTTTGAAGTGAGATTTTATATATGCTCTGTCGAAGCACATAATCATACATTCAGATATTGTCAATTTATGGAAGCAAGAAACTAAGATTGTAATAGAATTACTTATAATTGATGAACTTTAAAAGAATTGTGCTAATAATATTCTAGAAGGAGTGAAATTATAAAATTCATATTAAAATCAAAATTAAATGTATGCATTCAACTGCAACTTTCACATATATATAGCGTTTTAGTTTTCTTCTGTATCTATAATCAGTTTTCATTTTTGGGTCTTTTAAAAATAAGATAGTTTGATTCAAAAAGATTTTATGCTTTCAACTGCAACTCTCACATATATGTAGTGTTTTAGTTTTCTTCTATGTCTATAATCAGTTCTTATTTTAATTGAGACTTTTTAAAAGTAAGATAGTTTGATACAAAAAAAATTATTGTGATTCTTTACATTTCTAAACATATTTTTCTTGTAATTATGTTACACAGTTCAATCATATAAGATAAAATCATAATTGATTTTCAAGAATTAAATATTAGGAATTCCAACAGAGTTCAAAAAGAAAATGATTCGATAAGAAAATATTTATTAAATTTCAAGGTTACAAATATTAAGAGAATAATTAAATAAGTTTTTTATTTAATTTGATATCTACTTTTAAAGAATAAATTTTTTAATTAAACTTTCATGTTGAGTTCGTGCATTTATAATAGAACATACAAATTACATTTACCTTTCACGTATATGAAATAACAACAATGTATATTTTATAATAGAACATATAAATTACCTTTCACGTATATGTTCTGTCAAATTCGAATATCTTTTATGCTAATTTCATTAAATCTAATTTATTTTAATCTAAGTGCCCAGTTGGATTGGCTTAAGAAAGGTGGGTTTTCACTCCGAAATAGCTATTATGCCAAAAGGCAACAAGTTGGAATTGCACTGCTTATTGTTTTTGGCTTGTTTTAATCAGTTTTTAACTTATTTTAAGCACTTTTTGACTTTGCTAAACACTGGAAAAAAAATTAAAAAGATTTTGACCAGCTTAAAAGCCATCTAAACGACCTCTAAATCGCATTGACATGGATATAACTAATATCTTTCATGTTAATTCCACAGAAAAAGTGTTGTATATTTCTTGTTACTAAATTGATAAGCGTCATCACTTAATTAGAAAAATATGAGTAGTGATCAAATATAATTTCTACAAATTTTGAGAAGGAGAAAAGTAAGAAGCCGGACCTTGATATTCACAAACAATCAACAATTAATTTTTTCCGTCTCTTATAAGGCGTTGCTCTATATGAATGCTATGTTGCATCCATCCAATAAGTTAGAGGGTTACAAAACTTTTCAATGGAATACACAAAATTTAAAACTTGAACATGCAATTCTTTTTCCAATATTGATCATAACAATTATATGTTTACGTTAATCCTTCCAAAGAATCAACTACAATTAAAGAGGAAAAGTAAACGAAAACTAAACACACAAACCTATAGAAGAAAAGCAAACTGCAAACCAATCCCACAAAAGAAAAATAAAAAGAAACGGTTTAGCCATAGAAAAACCTCAACAATATTGTCAATAAATACATGTGACAAAGCTAAATTTACCGCATGAAAATTATTTTTTATAGATATACTTTTATGACTCAAGTGTAATTTCTTACTATTTTATTGCATGTTTATATTAGGAATAGGAGATTGAAACTTAAATGAACAGGACGACATGTAAATCTCATATATTTATTGTTCATAATATTAAATCGTTTAACTAATTGAATTATTCCAAATCTAATCTAGTCTAAAATAATTATTTTAAGTAACAAAAAAAGGAAATAAATAAGAACTTGGGAAGAAGCAATATCTTTTTACTACAATCGTGTTCAATAAAGTCTCCAGCAAGAAATATAAATATGCTATATACAAATCGTGTTCAATAAAGTTCCATAAGGAAGAATGTAATATATACAATTTAGTTGATTTTGTAGTCCCAAATATTAGGAAAATAATTAAATGAGTATTCCTACATATTAGGAAAATAATTAAATGAGTATTCCTACATATTAGGAAAATAACAAAATTATTATTTTATCCAATGTAAACTCTATTTTTAAAGAGTAAAAAAGACAAACGACATTTCGCTAATGACCTTCGTACTTTTAATTATTAAAAATAAAAAAAAATAAAAAAAATATATATATATATATATATATATATGTTATTTGCACAATATAATTGCTCGACTAGAGGATATCAATTGAAGTCTCATGGTACCATGCGCCCCTTAGATACAATGATCTCAGGGGAGGACCACAGTGGCACCACTACAACGATGGGTCCATTAATAGACTCATCAACGGAATTTATGATGTCAATCGAATCTCTTTAGGCGAAAAATTATATTATACAAATAAGGTAAATATAATTATTTTTGTGTATTTAGAAATCGTTAAATCCCTTTGATACAAATAAGGATTTTTTTTAGTGCTTGTCATGACCCCGGTGTACGGCACCTAGCATTCCCTAATCCGATGAATTTTTTCAATTTTATTTGTCAAATTGACGTTTTTTAATTTGGTAGAGTGTATAAGAATAATATTGAATAAGGTGTATTAGTAATGATGGCATTAGTTATGTAAACATATTTTTATCCACTATTTGGTAATTTGATGGATTAAAGCATTGCACAATTTCTAAAAGAATTGTTTGTTTACAAAAATACCTTCATAATTAGTCCATCACTTAATCTTTTTAAAAAAAATATGTTGAGGAATGTTTTTATGTGAAAAAAGTTTAAAAAATTATTTTATTTGTTTACCTATATTGTAGTATAAAACTGAATATTTATTTATATAAAAAAATATGCTAACTATTTTTTTATTTACTAGGGATGTAACTTTATTTTCCACTTTCTTGGATTATTTCAAACTTGCATTAATATAATATTATATTATAATCAAACAAAAAAATTGAAGGACAATTTTGTCTTTAACTAAGTTGATGCATGCATTGCATTATTTTTTTTGGTAATTATATTTTCATTAATCACTAATGAAATCATTACAAAGCAGCAAAGCCATCCTCGACTTGCTTAGTTCCTTACATATATCTAACACTATGCCTATACTATGAGCAGAACATAAAAAACATTATACAAGTAATTATTGGTTAGTTGCCACATTGTCCTCAAAATATAAGTTGTTGCATCTTTGTTCTCACTATTCCTTGAGCTCTAATATTGCAAACACATGCCACTTCTCTTGCTATTTGATCTGCATTCCTTGCTTTCTCTTCAAAGATTCTACTGTTCCTCTCTTTCCATATCCCGTTAATGTACTCTGCATAGATCATTTTCATTGTTCTGGCTTTACACGACTTCCCTTTAGTTTGTGTTATCACCCATGTCATCATCTGTGTCCAGGATTATATTGGAGCATCATGAATTTGCAGCCATTTTAAAAGCCTCCACCATACTATCTTAGCAAAACTGCAGTCATCAAATAGATGCACATGTGATTCATCTACGCTATTACATAAGCAAAATCTTGGATTTACTTGAATTCCCCAGCTGGTTAACATATCTGTTGCCAACAGTCTACCATGGCATTGTATCCACATTGTGAATATTGCCTTAGGTCTAGCTTCATTGTGAAACATTAAGGTTCTCCATGCCACCTTGTTGTAGCTTCCCAGAAGGCTTAAGTATACTTACTTGGTAATACTCTATTTGTGCTTTACTGTAGGTATTTGTTGAATTACTGCTCTTTCCTCCATGATCTTTCTCACCATCCAACTTGCCTGTTGAGGTATAATCATCTCCAGAATGTTTTGTCCCTTTATGTAATATGTGTGAATCCATTTTATCCAAACTTTGTCCTTCTTCTGTGCCAGATGCCAGTATACATTAGTGATAGCAACCCTATTCCATACTCTAAGATTCAACAAATTATAACCTCCAACTGATTTAGGCAAACACATTTTCTCCCATGCTATCAGTGCTCTTTTTGTAATTATATTAGTGCCAGACCATATATAGCTCATGTAATATGACTAAATTAATTTCATCACTTTAGCAGGCAAGATGAATATTTGAGACCAACAATATTGGATACCAAATATCACTGTCTGGACTAACTGTACCCTTCCAGCGTAAGATAATTTCTGAGCTATCCAAGAGGAGATTCTTGCAACAATTTTCTCAATCAATGGTTGCCATTGCAAAGCTGTTAACTTCTTTGTATCCAAAGAAATGCCCAGATATTTGAAAGGCAACTCCCCAAGTGAATAACCAGTAGTCTGTAAAATTTCCAACTTAACATTCTGAGCAACTCCACCAAAATAAATTGCACTTTTATGGAGATTGGCTAACAATCCAGATGCAGTAGTAAACTGCTTGAAGCAAGCATGTAGAGTGTGAACTGATTTACTATCCCCCCTGGAAAACATCAATAGATCATCTGCAAAGCTGAGATGGGTTATATTTAACTTACCACACCTTGGATGAAACTTGTATTCCTTAGCTTGCCTCAACCCTTCGAGTAGTCTGCTTAGATATTTCATTGCAATTGCAAATAAAAATGGTGACATGGGGTCACCCTGTCTGAGTCCTTTGGCAGCTTCAAATGGTTTTGTCAACTCCTCATTAATCATGATTGAATAACTCACTGTCCATACACAAGTTATCACCCAGTTAATAAATTTTGCGGGAAAACATAGATACTCTAGCAGTTGCTCCAAATATAGCCATTCAACAGAATCATAGGCTTTCATCATGTCAACCTTCAACATGCATCGAGGAGAGATATGTTTCCTGCTATAAGCCTTAACTAACTCATGAGAAAGAATGATGTTATCTTCTATTTTACTCCCTGGGATAAACACTGCTAGGACTTCAGATATGATGCATGACATGATCTTCTGTAGCCTACCAGCAATGACTTTAGAAATAAGCTTGTATAACACTGTACAACAAGCAATAGGTCTAAAGTCCTTGATTGTCACCGGATTAGGAATTTTAGGAAGTAGAGTAATGGTGGTGTAGTTAATTGCTGGAAACATCACCCCTATATGAAAAAATTCTTTCACTAATGCATACACTTCTTCTTTAATCACTGGCCATGCTTTCTTGAAGAATTTTGCATTATATCTATCTATACCAGGAGCTTTATCACTTCCTATCCCCTTCAGACCCTCATTTATCTCTTGATCAGTAATCTCATCATTCAATTCTTGTTGTTGTGTTAGAGTTGGCCCTCTTCTCATTACCATCATATCAATAGTTTGAAGTATATGTGCACTGGATCCCATTAAAACTTTATAGAAAGATACAATCTCCTCCTTGATAGATGCAGGTTTTGTTATAGTACTCTCTGATAGTGCCTGCAATTCAGTAATCTGTTTTTTCTGCTGCCTCTCTTTTATAACTGCAAAAAACAACTTGTTATTAGAATCCGCCAATTTGCTCGAGCCTTTTGCTGCAGTATCGCTTCTTCCACCATTGACTAGGTTTCCAGCTTATGCAACCATTCTTTCTTTTGGACTTGTAACAGATCACTATAACTAGTTTGCATCTGACTTTGAATGTGATATATAGTTTTCCTTGCTTGATCTATCTTTTCAGTGACTCCTTTGAACCCAGTTACATTTATATGCCTAAACTGTCATTTCATCCCTTTAAGTTTGAGCCAAATATTTTCCATCTTCCCTGCTACTTTGTTCCTGCTCCATCCTTCCCTTATTATCACCCCAAATTCAGGATGACTTGTCCATACATTAAAGAATCTGAATGGGCTCTTGGTATGAATCCTAGGTTGACTTATATTGATGCACATGGGATTGTGATCTGAAATATAAGGTTCCCCATAGTCAGTAATCGGATGACTATAATTCATCATCCAAACATCATTCTAAACATCCTATCTATCTGACTCCATACCCTGTTGTTTGTTAGTCCATGTAAAATAATCCCCTCTCCATGGTAATTCTGCAATACCAATATCATGACATAGCTCAGCCAGGTCTTTTATATCAGTATTTGTCACAGGCACTTTAGATATTCTATCTTGAACAGTGAGTAAAGCATTGAAGTCTCCCCCTAATAACCAAGGTCCTTTAGTAAACTTTGTTATCCTTTTTATGTGCTCCCATAAAGTTCTTCTTTGCTCTGCATTATTCTGTCCATATACCACTGTGAGATAACAATTTATCCTATTTTGCTTCCCTGTGACTAAGCAGTGAATGAACTGATCTTGTTTGTCTAGTGGTTGTACTGCATACATTTTCTCATCCCATATAATCCACACCCTTCCATTCACATCATATTCATAATTAGTCATCTTATTCCATCCAGGTACTATTCTACTAATCACCTTTCCTGCATTGCCTTCTTTCACCTTAGTTTCAACTAACCCAGCCAACTTGATATGCTTATCTTTTATGTACTGCTTTATTTCTTTTTGTTTATACCTCTTATTCAATCTCCTAATATTCCAAATTAACCAAGTCATTGGTGAATAATAATTCCACCTCCCCAATCAGGTGGTATAGGTTATCCATTCTCTCATCTTCTTGTTGTAATATCTGGAAGCCATTTTTTAGGTATTGTTGTTGTTCCCATTGTTAATATGCTATTGCTAGGAAGTACAGGCCACTCTTCTCTTTGTTCATTACTTTTTCCATCTATTACTTTCCCTTTACCCCTCGTTACCCTTGGATTCCCAGAATTTTCATTAATTGTACTACATTGACAATATCCTACATCATTGAATTGATTGTTCCCTCATTTTGCTCTGTTTGTTGTTGTTGCCCTTGCCCTTTAACTTTCCACCTTGTGGTAATTTTCCCCTGCTTCTTTCTTACTTTATGTTGCTCTTCTTTATTCATTCTCTTCTCCAATGCACAGTCATGTCCTATCTTCATGTAGTCTATGCAATATTGAGGCTTCCATTCATACTCGACCTGTTGTTGGATCATTTTCCCTGATGGATCTTGTAATGTCAATTCTGTTGGAAGATTTTTTGTCACATTAGCTTCCACCAGAATCCTAGCATATGATATACGCGTCTTCTTTGTAGTACATTCATCAGCAAACAGTGGCTTCCCAATAGCACTAGCTAGTTTACTCAGAGTCTTGTTTCCCTAGTAGCTTATAGGCAAGTTAGGAAACGTGATCCTAAAGGTATCTCCATCAGAAATTCTGACTTAATGTCAAAATTTGGAGTCCATTGCTTCAATATCATTGGCCTTCCATTAATAGTGTATGGTCCTCCATAGAGAATGTCTTTCAAATCACCAAGTGTATCAAACTTTGCTATGTAGTATCCTTCTTCATGCAAATACAGATCTGGGATACTCACACGACTCCAAGCATGAGCTATATATCTCCCCATGAATTTGTACCTTGGTGTATCCCCAACTACATAGATAATTAGGGCACATTCCCACCTTTTATTTTGCGACTCAATCTCTTCCTTATCTAATTTGACCACAATATTACCATCTACAATTTCCGGTGGAATATATGATAATACCATACCATTTTCTGAAGATTTTTTTCCAGCAAACAGATTTGCCCATGTGTTCCCCAGCACCGGTGCTTCTGCATGTACTTTTGGCTCCTCTTTTAGCTCTGTCGTTACTGTTCCATTGAAATTCAGCTCAGCTTCTGCTATTTCTCCCTTGCCCTGCATAATCTCCATTGTTGTACTTACTGGTGTACCTTCACATGAAGATGAAGACACATTCATTTGAACTGCACTGAGATCTATCCTTTTCACCGGTCCCTTAGTGTTACTAGATGAGTCTAATTTCTGAGAATTAGGCTGAAATTGGTTTCCAATTGGTGTAGTTACTTGTTGTATGGATCCTTTAGCTAGAGTATCTGTGATTATTGTTGCACTGATGGCTTCGCCGACCGTCAAGAGTGGCTCTCGTTTAGGTCGTCCTCGCTTTCTCGCCATAGATACTTCTCAAATGGCGTACGTTAGCATAATGTGCACCGAGAGCCTAGAGAAAGAAAGCTGCAACAGTTATTTTCCCCTACCCATTGCATTGTTAACACCATAGTTTCTAATGCATTAGTTATGCATAGTATTATACCAAATAGGGTGTATAACTAATTCTTGTATAATTAATGCATGGGTTAAAAAGATGTAGCAAACAAGGTATTGATACTGCACAAAATTAATGCATGCACCATTATATGTAATGCATTGTGATGACCCGATAGGTCATCTTATGTTTTAGAATCCAATGTTGTGTCCCGAAGCCTTAAATACCTCATTTTAGTCTTTCGCGATTTGCATGCGCACTTCGGGCATATTTCCCGAAAGCTTTTATGTTAAAAACTTAGAAAAATATGAAATTTTGCCTTAAAATCTATTTGAGTTGACTTCGGTCAATGTTTTGAGCAAACGGATCCGGATTCATATTTTGACGGTCTCAGTGGGTCCGTATCGCGATTTAGAACTTGGGCGTATGCCCGGAATCGAATTCGAAAGTCCCTAGCCCGAGTTATCGCACTTTGTAAAAATTTGAAAGTTAAAGGCTTAATGAATTTGAAATGTTTAGCCAATGCTTGACTTTTTAGATATCGGGTCCGTATTTTGGTTTCGGAATACGGTATAGGTCCAATACTATATTTATGAATTGTCTATCAAATTTGGTGAGAAACGGAGTTGGTTTGACGTGATTCGGACATCCGGTTGTGAAAATAGAAATTTCAAAGTTTTCTTGAAAATTTCATTTGATTTGGTGTTCAATTCATAGTTCTAGGTGTTATTTAGGCAATTTGATCGGCGAGCAAGTTCTTATGATGTTTTTAGACTTGTGTGAATAGTTGGTTTAGAGCCCCGAGGGCTCGGGTAAGTTTCAGATAGGCTACGGAGTGAATTTGGACTTAGAACTCAACTGGTGTCTGCAATTTCTGGTAACTGGTCTCTGATATCGCATTTTCGAGATCAGTGTTCGCATTTGCGAACATTACCAATTCCTGACAGGCTCGCATTTGCGAAGAGTACCTGGGTCATCATGATTTCGCATTTGCGATCAAGAGGTCACAATTGCGGGGAGGCCAGAATTCGCATTTGCGAACAATTCTTCACTTTTGCAAAGTAGGACTGGAGCAGGCTTGATCGCATTTGCGATCAATTTGGTCGCAATTGCGGAAGGTCAATGTTAACATTTGCAAATGAGTCATCACAAATGTGATGGTTACAGAGGTGTGAGAGTCTTCGCAATTGCGATGGACTCTTCGCATTTGGGAACCCCAGGTTGCAAATGCGACATCTACAACTGATCAAAACTTGACTTAGACGGAATTTTTGCGCATGCTTCAAAATTTTCAAAACAAGAAACCTAGAGGTGATTTTCCAAAGAACTTTTCTTCCTCAAATCATTGGTAAGTGATTCTAAACTAGTTTCTTTCAATCTTTCACTACATTTCTTAAGATTTCAACCAAAAATCTTGTGTTTTCATGGTGGAAATTGGGGGTGTTGGGAAAAATTAGGTATTTTTATAAATTGGGGATTTAGACCTCAAATTGAGTTTGGATTCCAAAATAAATTATATAACCAGGCTTGGGGTGAATGGGTAATCGAGTTTTGGTCCGAACTTGGGGATTGGACCAAGCGGGCTCGGGGGGTTGACTTTTGTTGACCTTTTCAATAATGGCCTACATTATTTTTTTTGCAATCGTGGGTAGTTCCTAAGGCTTAATTTGAATAGTTTGGTTGGTAAATTGGTAGATTCTATTGGTTCGGAGGATTGTTTGAGAGGCAAAACTGTGATTGAGCTTTGGGTGGACCTTTTGGAGCGAGGTAAGTGTCGTGGTTAACCTTGAATTGAGGGATTAGGACTTATTTGTCTAATTTCTACATGTTTAGATGTTGGGTACAACGTATGTGTGAGGTGACAAGTAATTATGCGTTGTGGTCAGGTTAAAGCATGCGAGTGGGACTTATTCCTTGTAGTGTATTGCTTATTTTGATCTGTTACCCATGCTTAGACTAGCGACTTGCTAAATTGATAGTTCTTATTGTGATTATGGGCCTTTTATGATAATTGAGTATTGATTCCAAAGTTGAGATTGGTATTGTGGAGCCATTGTTGAAGCAAAGCTTGTTATTGTTGATTCTATCTTCCTGTTTTACATTTTCCCATTGTTACATGGTAAGGGGGGTGTTAAAGCATGAAGGGTGATGTCGTGCCATATTGTGAGTGTTAATGCACGAAGGGTGATGCCTTGCCATGTTATGAGAGTTAATGGACGAAGGGTGATGTCGTATCGTATCTTTTGATTTACATTGTGAGGTTGAGAGTAAAAGCACGAAGTGTGATATTGTGCAATATCTTTGTTTCATTGTGAGGTTGAGAGTAAAGCACGAAGGGTGATTCCGTACAATTTCTTTTATTGTGTTTAATTGATTTCACTGATTAAAGGCATATCGACTGTTCTGGTTATCACATCTGTTGTATCTCTTGTATCTTGTTTCCCTCTTTAGCATGTTTTCCCTCCCAGTAGCACATGTTTTAGCTGTTATTGTTATTTTTTTGTACATATACTATTATCTGCACAGGTTTATTATGTGGGTGTCTTGTCTTAGCCTCGTCACTACTTCGTCGAGGTTAGGCTCGACATTTACGAGTACATAGGGTCGGTTGTACTCATACTACACGTTGCACTTCTTGTGCAGATTTTGGTGCCGGCCCTAGCTGTGATCGTGAGGTTAGCAGCTGGACTTGCTTGTTAGGAGACCCAAGGTAGATCTGTTGGTGTCAGCATAACCTGGAGTCTCTTCCTAGTTTCATTATTTTACTGTTTCTTTTCTTTCAGAACAATGTATTTCCTTTCAGACTCTGTTTGTAGTAAATCATACTAGCTCGTGAGTTGTGACTCCAGATCCTAAATGTATCAGATATTATGGGTTTTATGTTATTCCGCAAATCAGTTTTAGCTTCTATTTAACTTAATTGTTCTGGTTATTGAAATTGGCTAAAGATGGCATTAAGAATCCTCTAACGTTGTCTTGCCTAGCAAGTGAAATGCTAGACGCCATCACCGTCCCGAATGTGAGAATCGGGTCATGACATGCATCCTAACAAACGACTCCTTATTTTTATCAAATGATGTTGTGTGAACAATAATATCAAGTAGTCATAGCAAATTCTCGGTGCCATTTTCTGATAATGACTTCGGAACTGATATGAAGATTTAAGACAATATATGCGAAAGGTGACTTCAGCAAGATCACAACTTATTAAATATTGGGAATCGTATTCAGTTCTGCCAAAAGAATGTAGCTCAAGTAGATAATGCCAAATATATAACTAAGAGATTGTCGTACCTTTCGCTCGTATTATTCAAGTTTGGTTGGTGGCAATTAAAAACTTGAAATCCATGGTCTTGCAATAATCACAATAAGAAAATCTGATATCGAAGGGGGATACTTATTATATAAAGCATACTTTACTAGAGATTTTATATCTAGTGGAGTTTCAAAATTGTCACTGTATAGGTTAAAATCTGCCCTAGAATATTTAGGGCAAGATAGCACTAAGGAAAGGATTAGTCGAGGTCAACCAGGAAGCAGCGAGATTCATGGTCGAGATGTCAATAATGGTCGAGGTCGAGCACTGTTAACTGAGTTGTAACGACTAGTTTTCAAAACAGGATATTAAAGATAATATTCTAGTGAATATTCTTTGCACTTGTACTATTAGGGTTTGTTAGGGATATGTCTCATATATATATATATATATATATATATATATATATATATATATATATATATATATATAGGAAAAGAGACAATGATATAGGGCATGTGACATGACCCAAACCCAGGGGCGAGACCGGCACCCGGTTCCTCACCTATCCTTGCGTACCAACTTGCGACTAAGAGCTCTGAACATATGATGTCATACTTTGGTCATGAGACACATTGCAAGACAACGGCGAATGCTGACTAAATATCAATATAAAGCTGGGCGACAAGGCGGTCATAATTATTGCAGCTAACAAACCGACCAAATATACATACAAGGCCTACAAGCCTAATATATTGCACTAACTGACAGGATATGTCTACAAGCCTCTGTTGATGGATATACTGTGATTGGAACAATTCCCCGACCTACTCTTAACATATATACATATATTCACATGATGTACCTAAAGCTCTAGACCCGGCAACTCCGAAGGATATGGAGCTTACCGATCAAGCTCAACTCGGGCAACACCTAATGAGGAGGTCTACCCGTCTATCTGTTTGAACCTGCACGCATGAAATGCAGCGCCCCCAGAAAAGGGACGTCAGTACGAAATAATGTACCGAGTATGCAAGGCAATATACTGAAAGTTGAACTGAACTAATAATATAATAACTGAAAGTAACTAGAAGTCAAAAATAATCTGAAGATATGCTTACCTGCTGATACTGACTCAACTCTCTCAATATAGTAAGTAAAATAATTGTCCAGCCTTAAAAGGATCGGTATATATATAAGTATAACTGCCCTGCCGTAGTAGGCTAGCTCATAGGCGCTCGGCCATACTAGGCTCTGTATCTCGACCATACCGGGCTCGCTTATATAGGCGCTGGGCCACAGTAGGCTCGGTATATAACTTACCATCTGATCAGAGGTTGCCCAATAGGGGCCTGCCCATAGATTATAGCTCGATGGTAATGAAAATACTATAATACTATATATATAAACTCTCTGCTCTCTTGACTAGAAAAAGAAAATATTCAAATGAATATGAAGTCCCGATAAAGATAATATTGTAACTTACAAAACTAGGAAAAAATATACGTAAATTTCGAAATATGAATTTTTTTTTATGCCTCGTTATCAAACTCGTGTAATTACGAGATCATACAAAATGAAAGAAGAGCTTATCCTTAACATACCTGAACCGATTCTCTTTTGCGAAAACACGTAACGGCGGATTGAAGTAGGGAAAAATCCATATGATATTCTTGAGAAAGATTGTACCGGGCATTTCTTTGAATTAACATTTCACGTTGGATCTTGTAGTATTTCAGAAAAATTTTACGTTGGATCTTGTAAGTTTCCAGAGAAATTTCACGTTGGATCAGTGTCATTTCTCTTTTAATGGTGTAAGAACGTTATTTTGGTTAATTTTGAAAAAACCTCCACCTTTCCAATAAAGACCAAGCAATCTTTACGTGTATCTCGTACCACCTATCCGAAGTATGGACTATTCACAACCTTCTGCAGTTGAGTATCTCGTACGTTGTTCACCTTTACCTTACTTACCTTTAAGTCTCGCATCGTATCTTGTATATCCTTCATGACCTCCCTTCCATATAGGTATAATGCACATCCACAACTTGAACTTCTATTATAATACTTGCACATTTTCACATGATTCGATGAGAGCTTTATACTGACTTCTTATGAGGCTGGTATTCTTCTAACTGGACCTTTGATATTAAGAATGATTATGCAATGTTAACAATCACGATGTCCATAATTTTCTGGGTCCAATAATCAAACTCCTGATTTACTTAGTTGATGCATCTCTTTAGGTTCCTTTTTCCTCTGATCAACTTTTATGTAGGCTTAAGCATCTTTTGTCAACATATATGTTGCATGGATAATACTTTGAACTCTTAGGTGGAGCTAACTTTGGATTATTGATCGAATACTTTCTTTTGTTCCTTCTCAGCTTCCTTTAAACGTAAGCTATTACTTCTTCTGGTCGTTCTGCCGCTTGTTGCATGCTTACTTGGCTTATATTGGCGCTCATGAATATTAGAATCCCATGTAACCCATATGATCTCGAATATCACTTACTTCATGTTCATTAGTTGCGATAGATGCCACTTTCTCAGGGAGTGCATACACTATGGTGCGGTATCCCAGTAAGGCGAATGGTAATTTCTCGTGCCATTGCTTGTGGTTCTCTACCATTTTCATTAGTATCTTCTTGATGTTATTGTTGGCGGCCTCCACGGCTCCATTCATTTGAGGCTTGTATGTTGTAGAATTCTTGTGCTTGATTTTGAATGTTTCACACATGGATTTCATCAGATCGTTGTTCAGATTGGCGGCATTATCAGTGATGATGGACTCTGGAACCCACAATCGACAAACAATTCGATCTCTGACAAAATCTCCAATGGCCTTCTTAGTCACAGCTTTGTAAGATGCAGACTCTGACCTTCCCATCTTTCTTCGGAACTGGTACAATGAGGTTGGATATTCAACTACCCTGAGGACCTTGGCTTTGATCTGCTTGGTAACTTCTTCCTTGATTTTTAGGTTCATGTCTGGCTTGAATTTCCTGAGTTTTTGCTTCACTTGCAGACACATTGGATTTGTAAGTAACTTGTGAGCCACTATGGATGTGCTCAACCCTATCATATCGCCGTATGACCATGAAAAGATATCCTCATATTCTTGTATGAATCGAGTGTATTCTTCTTTCTCTAACGGTGAAAAATGGATGCTTATGCTAGTTTCCTTGACGGTTTCAGAGTCTCCCAAGTTGACTATCTCGGTCTCGTCCAGGTTGGACTTGGGCTTGTTCTCAAAGTTCTCCACTTCTCTGACAATTTCCTCAGGTATTACATCCTCCTCTTCTATTTCTTCTAAGTCATTGTCATTTTGTTGCGTTGTCTCATTACATGTCACAGTCGTTGGTTCATCAAGGTAAGAAAAAGTAATGCTGTAGGGATGAAGATATGAAATAACAAATGGTAATAATAAAACATCAAGGCATTTAAAATGTTAAACAAAATGATTTCAAATAATGTTTTTCGAAACGGAACATTGAAAGTAAAATATTATTTAAAACAAAATGCCAAAAAGGAAATCATTTTCAAAAGTAAATAATGCTATCAGCTTTGCTACCCCGAGACTCGTCGGGCCCTTGATGGTTTAGCGGTGCAGTTCTTGAGAGATGCTCCCTTCTCCACTGTCTGGATAGTGAGGTCGTCTTCCTCCTCCTCCTCAACTATTACACAACAATCCATATCATCGTCTTCCAAGAACAAATTCCTCAATGCTGCCAAGGCTTCTTCTTCCTCTGACCCTCATATTTTATCGGCCTGATGGAAGGTCTGATTCAGGTGCGACACGGGTTTCTCAAGAGGATAGTATGGACCATGCCATGGTGACGACCAATTCTGATATTCCTGCCAGGTATACTGATATCTGAGCCCGAAGGTTGTGCCATGGTGCTTCAGTTGTACTGGTTTGGAGATACCTTGAAGCTTTTTACCAAGCCCCTTACCAGGTTCATACCCTACCCATGCCAGTATGCTCTCTATTTTGCTACTCCACCATTTATCCTTCTTAATCGCGTTAACACACTCGATGCGATGGTAGGTTTCTCCACCTAACTTCCTTCTGTTTCTACCACCGGAACAGTCTGACTGGTGTAAATGGGGTTGCTCCCATCTCCATGGATGACCACTTCTTGATGGTTCCATTCAAATTTTACCGCGCAAAGTAGATGCGACAGCTCTAGCGGCATGTATCCAAGGCCGTCCCAGCAGCAGATCAAACCAGGTAGGACCCATTTGCAAGAGTAGGTTGGTTTCTCCAATCATGGCTCTTTGTGACCCATCGAATGCTTTCACATTCATAGATCCTGCTCGTATTTCATGTAGGCCCTTGCCCAACCTCTTCAACATTGTCAATGGGCAAATATAGAGGCTGGATCCTCCATCTATCAAAACTCTGGCAATGAACTTATCTTCATATTGCACTGTGATGTGCAGTGCCCTGCTGTGACTTAACCCTTCAAGTGGCAACTCGTCCTCATGGAAAGTGATCTTGTGGCTTTCTAGCATTTGCCCCACCATGTTGGCCATTTCTCCGCTAGTTATGTTGTTTGGAACCTATGCTTCATTCAATACCTTCATCAGAGCATTCTTGTGTGCCTCAAAATTTTGGAGCAATGACAGGATAAATATTTGGGCGGGAGTGTTGTTCAGATGATCGACGACAGAGTACTCCCTTGCTTGTACCTTCCTCCAGAGTTCATCTAGACCAGTCTCAATAATGGGAGGTTTACTGGAAGCTTGCTTACTGACTTCTCCCAAATGTTCATGTGTATAAACCCTTCCTGTTCTAGTCATTCCTTGTGCAGCACCGAATTCTTCCATTTTCGACCTTCCTTTTCTTCTAGCCTCGGGCACATAATCCCAAGGTACAAAATTGGAACTGAAGGGTGGTGTAGATACCACCGTTACAGTGAAGATGTGGCCACCTCCACCTTAAATGGAGTGGGTGTTGCTGCAGGTGGGGTTACTTATACTTCAAAAGGAACAGATTCGACTACCTCGACCTCAATTGGTGGCTGCACCTGCACCACAATGGGATGAGCATGACTGCAGGTTTCTTAGGATCATCACCTTCTCGAATAAGCCCAATTTATCCCTTGGGATACCATTCTTCATCAGTTTCTATCACATTGACCCCTTCACCCCTATGATCTGGGAGGGGATAGTTGCGGACATTACGTGCAGTTTCCTTTGCCTGTACGACCTTATTATCAATCAGTGTTTGGATCTTGTCTTTCAAGGTGCGGAACTCGTCAATAGTGTGTCCCTTTATACCGGAATGGTAAGCACAAGTCTTGTTTGGATTTACCCATTGAGATGAATTCTCCATTGCCACAGCGGGAATAGGGGTGAATAACTAGCAGCTTTCAATCTCTCATACAACTGGTCGATGGGTTCAACAATGGCGGTGTATTGTCTGGGTGGCTTGCGGTCAAAATTAGGCTTGGGTTTTTGGTAGTTTGGACGAGTTGGAGGTGACTGATAATAGGATGGTTGGGAATTATAGGTATGGTGGGAGGCATCAGGTTGGGAATATATGGAGGTGATGGTTGGTATGTGGGTGGAGGTTCTCAAATGTACCTTTTGGTCACCCGTTCCATCGAACATTTCGAACTTAGGAGGTTTTTAACCCTCCGGCAATTCCACATCTGGCTGAATGCACAAATCCTCATAATTCAAACGTTCAATTCCTTTGCCTCCTTCAACACACTGAACTCGGCTTGTGAGTTTCTTGAGCTCCCATGCCATGTTCTTAATGAGCAGGTCCTTCTCGGCGGATTCTAGTGTATATGAGATTGGTTGAGTAGAGTGGGGTAAGTTTTCCACGTATATGGGGTTGTTTTGGTGAAGGCTGGGAGTTTGGGTATAATGGTGATCATTGGTTGAATTTTGGGGATCAGAGATAGGTTGTGGGGCATTCTGAGGAGTGTGGTAAGTTGTTTGCAGATATTGAGTCGGGAGATGTTGATGTTGAGGAGGTGTAGGTATGGGTAAAGGATTTTGAGGAGGGGTTGTATATTGGTGGGGTATGGGAGGATTCTGCGGGCATTGGTTGGGTGTATTCTGGGGAGGTACCGGGTTTTGGGTATTTGGATGGTTGATATCTGGGACATTTAGTGTGAGGGAGAGGTTTTCCAAGTTACGGACCTGCTCAAGCTCACCTTGTAGTCCAAGTATTTTCTTTTCAAGCCGCAAAACCAAGTTATTTGGTGCCGGAGTACTCCGACCATCAGAAGTTTCCACATTCTCAACATGTGCGGTGTTGTCGCCACTTATATTATCCATCTTAGCTTTCCCTTTGCCTCTTGTTTCACTTGGGGGAGGAGGAGGTGGAGGGCCTATGGATCTGGTGTGATATGTTGATGATGCCAGCATGTGTGAACCAACCTTGGGTAATGATAATAATCAAAAAGGAAAGAAAAACAAAAGGTAACCAAGTCAGTAAGGGTTCCAAAAAGAGTATTTGCAATATTTAAACACATAGTGCGGGAATGTAAATTCGCGTCCTAATTTGGGAGCCTCGTTGTGCCCGAGGTAGGCCTAGTGACAAATTGATTTAGAGAACTTCAGTGCCAATAATTGCCTCCATTAATGTAAAATATATGAATCTAAAACGACACTAAATAAGATAAGTCACTAATGGCACTTGGCCTTATTACATTTGAAAAGAAAAAACGAATAAACCTAATCTACTTGGTACCAGAAGGACCTTCTCCAGGCCTGGTTCTCTTGGCTCCATCGATTAGGTTCCCCAGGTCGCGCATGTCCAGCAATAGGTATGCTCTTGATAGATGTCCTCCTTTGATACCTTTAGCATTCTGGCAGTCTATGACTCTTTTCCTCATCTTCCCTTCCAGCTTTATCAGACCCTGCTCCAGATATTCTAACCTTTCATTCGATCTGGTAGTCGTTTCCTTCCATTCATTGATTAATTCCATATCAGTCTTGTGTTTTTCCAGATGCTCAGCCTCGGACTCGCGAACCCTTTTGCGCAGTCTGTTATACTTCACTTGTGCTTCGGCAGCTTCATTTATGGCTCTGTTTCCTCGACCTACCCCTGGCTCGGCTATTCCTGCTATGCAGTCCTCCAACTATGATGGGTAAAAGCTTCACATTTGTATGGGAGGTCGTCATACTGAAAATCTTCCCTATAATGACTTATTTTAACGATCCGCGGTATGACTTGCTTCCTGCCTGCTTGTCTCAATACCATGGTGGGAACATAAGGGTATATGCCCCTTAACCCAATCAACACCAAGTGCGGAGCGTCCCTAGATCTGATGATGAACTCGTTAGTAGGGAACCATTCGAACATCCATTGAACCTGATCCTCAGTCAAATTGTCGAAAAACTACACCCATTCTGTAGCACTCTCTGGTTGAGCAAACCTGTCTGGGATATAGGTCATTCTCTTAGGGTGATGGAAAGCTATATGATCATTCCACGGCCTTCGTGGAAACTCTTGACGGTATTGACCTCTCTGTAGATGCTCTAACAACCAAACCTGTAGCAGCAGATTACAACCCTCGAAGTGTTTGAATCCCTTCTGGAAGCGATCCAAGGCCCGATATATATCTGCTATGATCATATGGACAATGTTATATGTTTTCCCCTCGATCCCCTTCATTAGGATTTTTGTTACCATGGCCAGTCTGGTATGAACTTTGTCCCCTTGCATTGGAAACACTATCATACCCAGGAAGCAAATGATGAACACAAAAATCCTACGGTGAATACAACCCAAGGAAGTGATAGAGAATTCATCATGGTAGATACAATAGGATTTTCTATGACCATATCGTTAATAGAGATAGTCAAAGGGTATGTAGGATTTCTTCAGGCACTCCAAACCGTCGTTCTTTTTTAGACCCATCATTTTCAGAAACCTCCTAGCGTTACGGTTTTCTAGCACCAATAAACCAGGACTGTCCCAAGGCATTCAAGTGAATCCCCCTATTTCTTCCAAGAGAATGGTCATTTCTATGTTTCCAAAGTGAAACACGGATCTTTCTCCGTCCCAGAACATTGTGTCAGCTTCAATCAACATATTATTCGGTTGGATGTCCAATAAAGAAGGCAAATTTCCCGGGACCTTTTTCACATACTTTTTGTCACTTGATGAAAGATCTTCCCACCAATCTAGCAACAATGGTGGTATGTTACGGACCATGTCGAACCTGGGGACTTTGTGCCTCATTTTCTGCAAAACAAATAAGGTTAGACCATTCCCCCCCCTCTAGATTCGACTACTTATACATCAGTGATTAGTATATGGCACTTATTCTCCAAATTAATGCACATATCGTGGTTGCGTCCGTTGGGATTATGGAAACCCCAGTGGACTTTTGGACAAGGCTTTTCTTAAAGGGCTATTAAGTGGAAAACATATTAAACCTGGCTACGTTTGACCATGATGCATGTACAATAAATCAGAGTAAGGTTTCTATAGAGGTCTAGACTGGTACCCTCAAGTGGACAGCTTGAGGGGGAAAGGCACGGAACCGCCGACTGCACCGCCGATCAACTAGTTTTACCGCAAATAAAATTTTCCGAATTCAAAGGGGTAATATATAGGAAGAGCGCAAACACTCATCAAGTGTTGCTATGGTATTGATTACGTACAATTGGAATATGATGTTGAGCATGATTTATGCAACGGAAAATAGCATGTTGTCACGTATTTGCACGTTAAAAAATGATAAATGTGGTATTTAATAATTGAAAAGGCATTTTAAGAAAGAAAACAAAGAGACAAGTCAGTTTCCATAGTAAAAAGGAAATCATAAATGCTTGAAAATAGGCAATTAAATTCACATAAAGTGGGAAAGGGAAACGGTGCGCACGTATTAACAGAATAAAGCATGCTTAAAGACTAATTCACAAAAAGCAAGTTCATTATGGTAGGAGCCTAAAGGTTTTCCCCAGCATAGTCGTCATGCTGTCGCGCCCCCTTTTCCTCGCGAAATAATATTTTGACGTTTTTTTGGGACAACTCCCTTCCCTTTGGGATGGGAGTATGGGATTTGAAGAGTCTCCACCCAACGGATTAAGGTGCGTTAGGGCACCTAGAGCAGTTAACTCATGAAACTAGTTTGCATCTCCAGAGATCGGGTAAGGACTCGAAATTATTTTGAGGGGAAGGTGTTAGGCACCCCTCGAGGTCCACAATGGTGGGTCCCGGCCGAACTTAATTAAGCGAATTAGTCTTAAAGGAAAATAAAGCAATTTAGACAACTATTATTTCAAAACATGAATTAAAAGGGGTCCTAAGTTTTTTAGCCTATAGGATCATTTCCATGCAATACTTGGTAAATTTCCCCAAGTTGGGGTGTTACACATAGTATTAGCGCACGGGTCATCATTTCATTTACTACCCAATTACTATCTTTCAGTTGTTACTTAAGCGTTCTAGTAGCTTCTAACTCGTGTCCTATGCGTGCACTATTTAGGACCTCTATTTAAGGTAGTTCTAGACTGACCTATATTGCTTAAAATGAGAAAAATCTAGGCGGCAAACAAAATTCAGATAGGACTATCATGTAAGGAGCAAATAAGGGCTCATGTTAACCTCCATAAGTAACAACAAATGCACGCAGTTCAATCAGCAAATTTCATTAATTTAGGATCCTATAGGCAGGATATCTAGATGGTCATAAACCGAATGTAAGAAACCAGTTTATTAAAATGAGCATTGGGACCTACTGGCTTGCCTACTGATTTGATTAAATTCTGAATCTGGGCAAATTTCAAGAAGCAAGGGATCACAGTTTTTAGACCTAGAATTCTTAATAACCCTACAAGTTTGCCTAAGTGATAACTGGAGCAGAATCCTATAGGCATGGCATCTACAATTGTAAATTATAGACCTATAACATGGTTTCTAAGCGAGTTACTGATTTTAACTCATGAAAACAGATTTTTATCTCTTTAGATCCTAAAGGCATGCTTTCTAATTTGCAGAATTAATTAACTCTTATAGGCATAATTTCTAAGTGTTTAAACCGATTTGTTTATTTCCTATAGACATGGTATCTGAATTGAAGAAAACGGATTTTACATCTCCTCCTATAGGCATGAATCTAAGTGGGAACTGATTTTTAATCCCTATAGACATGAATTCTATTAATCACATGTGGGCAGAATTTTAGACAAGCCACCAGGAAAGTTTATTAATTCATACAAATATGATCCTATTTACATGATCACTAATGCACGTTGAGTTTGGAAATATGTGTAGATCCTATGAATATGGATTTTAATGCAGAATTAACAAAGAACCTATAGGCAGTGTCTCTAATATGCCAAAAATATGAAGATTCAGGGTCACAAACAGTCAGAAATACATCCTGTAAGCAGGATCTCTAAATGAACAGTAACGCGCACATAAGGAACCAACACAATAGACCTATAGGCAGGATTTTTACCTGAGCTTTTTAACAAAGATATATACAAAAACCCCCAGCTTTTATTAATAACCCCAGATCTGTTTATTACAGAGATTATTACATTATTACAGTCCAATAATGAATAAATTACACAGCAAAATTCATTATACTATAGGGAGCCTTCATAGGCCTAATATTAACCTGGAAACCAGGCCTTCAAGCAAAGCAAGTCTGAAGTATACTGGTGGTCCATCCATGGCACATAGAATTAGGTTCCTAGTGCGTCAAAGTTCCCAAAGGCCTTAGGGACCCCGGGCAATGCTCACACCAGGACCAAACTTAAAGAAACAATTCATAAAAGATTGGAAGACCAACCCCAATGTATCATAGTTCAGAGGAATCTCAAGGACCCTAGTCAATGCTCACACTGGGGGTGGTAGGAACCTAGATAACTAAGAGTAGAATTTTGAAAACCAGTACATATGGGGTAAGGGGGACAATTTGGAAAATAGTTTGGTTTCCAGAAGCAAAAAAATTCAGATTACATGGTTGCAAACAAAGTTGTAACAGGAAAGAAATAGAGTCCATATTCAGCAAATAGTCTAAGCAGATTGATATTTATTCAAACTAGATACTCGTACCAGTATTTAAAGTAATCACAAAAGAGCAAGGATACTTGAACTAACAGATAGAATTAGTCACATATTACATGCTTTGCAGAACAGGGAACATACAACTTATTATACATGGTTTCACATTATTGGAGATAACCTAGTTAGCATTATCACTAAGTGAAATCATGTGGGCATATGGCAAACAGAAACATGCTGAGGTTTTGAAATAAACTAACTAAATAAGCACATAGAACAGAAATAGGATGACAAGAGTTAAAGCATACCAGTTGAGAAGAAAGCAAACAGGAATGTAACAGCGATTTGAATCCAGAGAGTATAGCCTTGGCTTTCAGCAGGACAGACAGTGCAGCAAATCAGAATAACAGAAAGAGAGAACTTGAGTTTTTTGAGAGAACAGAAAGCTTAAGAGTTTCAGTGAGGAGGTTGTAAAACGTGTGTGTGAGTCTGAGTGTCAGTGTGTGTGTGGGTAGGTGTTCGTGTAAGTGTAAGTGTGTAAGCCTCTTTGAAATCAGAATAATGAAAGGTTTTTATAGCATACAGTAGAGTAAAACCAAATAAGGTAAGGTATGCAAAATCAATCAATCAATCAATTAGGGTTAACATGAATCAATTAACAGTAAGTATTACTTAAATTAAGGAGAGTCTTTCACGGAATAAATCAGCAGACAAGGTTGAGGTTAAATAAGGTAAGTAGTAAGTCCAGAGATCAATTATAGGTCTGTTTTAATAATCAAAGCACATAAATCAAGCCAGTAAAGGAATTAAGGAAAGTAGTACCAATTATTAATCACACATAAGGAAAGAATCTGATACAGAAATATCAGTATTAAGGAAAACACAATTTAAAACCCTAATTAGGAAAGTAAATCAATTGATCATTTTAATTGACAGGGCTAAGGTAAACGGGCGAAACATTATAACAAACAGTAGAATAATTGAAAACCCTAAGGCATAAAGACATAGAGATGAAACTCAAGTAAAATCAGTCGAAAAAGCAAAAAAGAAAACTAGAGTTGAAAAATACTTAAATGTTTAAAACATTTTTGCAGAAACCCTATTAGAAATCAAAACCCTAGCTTTTAGGAAAAAGTGAAATCGGTTGACAATAATAGTAAAAACGGAAGAATCTTAAAGGAAAAATACTAGACAAACTCAAAACACTTCAGATCTAAAGAGATCTGAACTTATTTAGCCAGAAATAGTTAGGTTTATGAAAAAAATAGACAGTGAGTCAAATCCGGTTTGAACCAGAGATTTGAAGCCGTAAAAACATGGAAATAGTATTACTCACAGACATCAGAGTGAATACGGATGGATTAGTCGAGAAAAGAGAGATTTTGAACCAAGTCTGGTTTGAATCTCTTGAGAATCCATCAAGTAGCATGAGAATCACAACACCAGTAGAGATATGAGGCCGGATAAGGCCTGAAATTGAAGAAAAAACCCATGAATCGAGGGGGTTTCGGTGACGGCGGGCTAGGGTGAGGAGGTGGTGAGAGACAAGAGAGGGGTGGAAGGGCGGAGGATTTGTGAAAATGGGGTAGGGTTTAGGTTGTTTGGGTAATTAAAAAAGGCAAGTGTGTCCTGGACCGTTGATCTTCTAAGATCAACGGCCAGGATCGAATCTGGGTTGGGCGGGTTATAAGAATTGGGTATTGGATTTGGGTTATGGGTAATGGGTAATGAGTTATTTTAATTATTGGACTGAGGTAGTTATTGGGCTAAGGTCCGAAAATTAATAAAAGAGGCTATATGTTAAATACCTATTTAATTTAATAAAAAATAATTTATAAAAATAGTTAATAAAGGATAAAAAATAATATTTATGCATAAAAAATGATTTAAAATAATTACTTAATATTATAAAAATATAAAAGGTCATTTTCGTGTAAAATAAAGTAATTATGCACACATGGGCTATTATTGCAAAGTCATTGCAATTATAACCTAAAGATGTAAATATGATTATTCATAAAATAATTAAAACTTAGTATAAATATGATAAAATTAAGCAATAAAATTATTATAAAATCACTTGTGATGCAATTAATAATTATTTAGATAATAAAATGATGGAATAAATTAATTAAAAATCCTTTAAAATTACAAAAAATTATTAAAAAAAAATATTAATTGATGCTCATGCATTATTTTGAAAATATATATGCATTTTGAAAATAATATAGGGAAAAATTGGGTATCAACGAGTGCAATCTCATCCCTTTCTCATTTTTTTATCACATTCTTCCTTTATTGTTTCATAGCTACAAGAACCAATTAATTTTTACTTAATGCCACATCACTCCATATTTTCCCCTTTAAGGGAGTGCTAATATTTGGAGCCACGACAATCTACCTATAGATGTTTTACCTCTTCCTCTTTGGCGTCTTTTCACATCATCGATGACCCTTACCCGCCTTGCGGTAATCCTTCTGTACCAAGGATAACAAAATTCCTTAATCACGAGGGTGACACTTAGTGTAACTAGAACACATAGTCCCTTAATTTTATCTTTGATAACATTGGTTGCTTTAGGAAAGCGTCTTACTGAATAACCTTTAAAGGTTATTCTTCTGTCGTCCATTCTATTATTGTTGGGACGCAATATGAAATTCTCATGATGCCGATTATTATCAAGTCACGCAGTCCCTAATTCGTGTTTAGTTTATCTCGTTCACCAACCCATACTGATTTCTATTACTACGGGTCTAACTCTTCCTTCTGGTAATCACGTTAGCGTCATGAACTTATTTCTCAAAATGAAGTTATGACTTTATGTCCTATACTATTTTGTTGCCTCAAGTCTTGTCACCTCTCATCCTTTCCTTCACTTGAGATAGACTCTGTAATACTGTCATTCTTTTCGATCTACCGTTGCCATCCATGTATCATGTCTTACTCATAATGCTCCATTAATTCTCTTCTTATTTCTTGCTATCATTTCTGTCAATCACTTTATTCCGAAAACTTCGACAAGATATTCTTTTGCTTTTACCTCCTCTTTCTCCATCCACTGGCTCTTCGGGTTGCCTAACATTCTTTCTCTACTAGGGACGGGACTCATACTAAGGTAATATTTATCCCTTCAAAGTTTTTAGTGCCTATCTTTGTACTAATCATATCTAGCTGTACTATTTTAGAGTACACCATCTGGGTGTCTCACAAGGGGATCTATTAGTACATTTGCAATCCTTCAGAAATGTCAATTAATGCAAACAGTCTATCCACCATTTTTGGTCACTCTAACCCCAGTCGGATCCTGATATCCGTCCCTCTCTTATACTTCTTTTGTTAGCCCTCATAGGGCATAAATGAGACGGATGCGGCCAATTGTACATACCTCTGTTACTATCGAAGGTAACTCAAAATGCTTATATCTCCCTCCTAAGTTGAAAGTACCGATAATCTTCATTAACTGGGTACCTCGTACCCTTTTTCACCTTGCTTCATTTACTTGCTAAAACTTATGTCTACTTTCCGATTCTCTTTTTCCTTTTTATCGTAAAAGTGGATAGGCATTCTTGCATTAGGGATCCTTATAAGAATCTTACACATCTTAGTATACACATGGTCTGCTGAATACTTCATATTTATCCATCATAAGCATGATGCAAAAATCGAGTTCTTCTAACTCAGCTCTTCCACAACTATATCTCTTACCAATTGTCTTTCTGGGTGTAGGAATCGTCGTATTATGAATAAGATAGAGTTTAGGAAATTGAGTTCCTACAACTAAGCTTTACCACACGATCTAGAGTAAGAAGAAAGAGTGACAGTCCTAAATGTCCTGTAGACTCCTGCTTATAAGTGTGGTGCACAACACACCTATAAACAAGACTCTACTAGACACGGCTTGTAGACTCCCTAGGACAGAATTGCTCTGATATCACTTTTGACACGACCCGAACCCGGGGGCGAGACCGGCACCCGGTGCCTCACCTATCCTTGCGTACCAACTTGCGACTAAGGAACTCTGAACATATAATGTCATACTTTGGCCATGGCCACATTGCAAGACAACGGCAAATGCTGACTGAATATCAATATAAAGCTGGGCCGACAAGGCCGTCATAATTATTGCAGCTGACAAACCGACCAAATATACATACAAAGCCTACAAGCCCAACATATTGCACTAACTGACAGGATATGTCTACAAGCTTCTGTTGATGGATATACTGTGATCGGAACAGCTCCCCGAACTACTCTTAACATATATACATATATACACAAGATGTACATAAAGCTCTAGACCCGGCAACTCCGAAGGATATGGAGCTTACCGATCAAGCTAAACTCGGGCAACACCTAATGAGGAGGTCTACCCGTCTGTCTGTCTGAACCTGCACACATGAAATGCAGCGCCCCTAGAAAATAGGGACGTCAGTACAAAATAATGTAGCGAGTATGTAAGGCAATATACTGAAAGCTGAACTGAACTAATAATATAATAACTGAAAGTAACTGGAAGTCAAATATAATCTAAAGATATGCTTACCTGATGATACCGACTCAACTCTCTCTATATAGTAAGTAAAATATTTGTCCGGCCTTATAAGGCTCGGTATATATATATATATATATATATATATATATATATATATATATATATATATATGCTCTCTCATAGGCGCTCGGCCATACTAGGCTCTGTATCTCGGCCAACTGGGCTCGCTCATAGGCTCTCATCCATAGTAGGCTTGGTATATAACTTACCATCTGATCAGAGGTTGCCCAATAGGGGCCTGCCCATCGATTATAGCTCGATGGTAATGAAAATACTGTAATACTGTATATATAAACTCTCTGCTCTCTTGACTGGAAAAAGAAAATACTCGAATGAATATGAAGTTCCGATAAAGATAATATTGTAACTTACAAAGCTAGAAAAATATACGTAAATTTCGGGATATAAATTTTTCTTTATGCCTCGTTATCAAACTCGTGTAATTACGAGATCATACAAAATGAAAGAATAGCTTAGCCTTAACATACCTGAATCGATTCTCTTTTGTGAAAATATGTAACGGCAGATCAAAATAGGGAAAAATCCATATAATATTCTTGAGAAAAATTATACTGGACATTTCTTTGAATTAATATTTCATGTTGGATCTTGTAGTATTTCAGCAAAATTTCACGTTGGATCTTGTAAGTTTCCATAGAAATTTAACGTTGGATCACTGGCATTTCTCTTTTAATGGTGTAAGAACGTTATTTTGGATCCTCCACCTTTCCAATGAAGACCAAACAATCTTTACGTGTAACCAATTTAATCACTTTGTCTTGTGACTCACTTTGCATAATTTTCCACTTGGCTTAGCTTATGCCATGTGGAAGTCCCAAATAAACCCTTATCCGCTTAATATAATTATCTCTACCATTAATCAATTATCCAAATAATTAAGAATTATCTCATATTACTTAAAATTTTATTTATTTTTAATACCCTTTTATATATCATATGGTACCTTGTATGGTACTAGTCCATAAATATCGGGTATTAACGTCCGGCCCGTATTATATCCCAACATGCCAAACTTGGGCGGAAATTTATTTTCTTTGACTTGCTTCCCCTCTCACATTCACGAATTTACTCATCACTTGTTTGAAATAGCATAATCCTTATAATCTCCAAATAATCTTTTCCTTGGACAGATGTCAATTACCTTACGACAAATTCAACGTACATTACTACATGGTGCAACATCGTCGTAATTTAATACTGCAAAGCGTAACATCATCATAATGTAGTAATGCAACGCGTAACATTATTGTAATATAATACGGCGGGACGTAATATCGACGTAATATTGCGGGGCGTAACAACATGTGATATTCATTCGTAAGAACACACTTTGATAAAAAGATTCTCTCTCTTACAAGGATACAAACAACACATTTTTATCAAGAATCTTGTCCATATTATTTAAGACTTCCTACCAGATCCGAGGATAATTCGAATATTCATGGATCTGTCTGTCATTCATCATTTTCAGGAGGAATAGTATCTAGCTTCTCCTTTATTGGGTGAATCATTTCATTATTTACCCAAATATCATTTGTTAATGTTCATTAATATTTAATGCTCATTTATCACTCGCGTTATTTGTAATGATTGTCACACACCATTTTTATTTTTCTACCAGTTATGTTCAACATTAATCACGCTTTCATAACTTGCATCTAAGAATATTATTGTTAATTAGGTTTAAACCCTTAATACATAAATTTAATTATTTGCGCCAAGAACCATATTTTTTGGTCAAACAATTTGGCAGCGTCTGTGGGGATTTTCTAGTTAAATTTTTAGTTTCTCGTAGATATATCATTGACACGGATCACATACGTCAAAAAAAGGGAAGCAGGAACAAGATTGCTCTTTTCTTTGTGTGCAAAAATCCCAACATGGCTGGTAACAGAGAAGAAAGGGCAAGGATAATCAATGAATTCCCAACTAATCTCATGAACGTCAACAACGAAAGCTGCGAAATAGCAGACGAAGGTTCAACGCCCAATGCCTCTCTTAGGCGAGATGGGTCACCGCCCCCTCATTGCAGCATCACAAAATCCCTTGGTAAGGGAGTCTCCACATCTGTGGGGGAAAAACCAGCTGTAAAAAAGCTCCTCAAAGCATGGCTAACTGACGCGCTAACTGGCATCCTCAACAAGCCCTCCCGGGACGCGGCTGTAGAAAATGCAAGGCTTTGCCTCCAACGACAGGTATTACTCACAATTTCAATCATAATGCAAGTGATAACGCTCTTGAAACCATTTTGAAAAGGATGGAGGAAATGGAGAACGAGAATAAGGTGATCCGATATCAAATGAAAGAACACCAGGAAAGGGTCGATAAAATACTGGGCGCCCCCAAATTGTTGTCGAACATAGACGCCAGCCGGTTCATCGAGCATCCATACAATGATGATGTATCCCCACATGACATACCGAAAACTTTCAAAATGCCACCCTATCTAAGAATATATGATGGCACGACTGACCCTGAAGATCATGTGACTCAATACGCCACTGCCATGAAAGGCAATGATCTCGCCAAAAAAAAAGTATCCTCCATTTTGTTGAAGAAATTCGGTGAAACCCTCACAGGTTGAGCGTTGACATGGTATTCACAACTACTTACGCGCTCCATTAAAACTTTCAAAGAGATGGCCGACAAGTTCGTAATGGCCCATGTTGGGGCCAATAAGGCCGAGTCAAGAGTGAATGACATATTTGCTATTAAACAGTCTCCGGGAGAGGGACTGAGGGCCTTTCTCGCCTGTTTCAATCAAGGGTGTCTAACGGGCGGGCTAGGCCGGGCTGGTTACATTTTTTTTTTAACCGAACGGGTTGCGGTTACGGGTTCTTACCGGTTAATTGTTAACGGGTTGGGGCTTATCCAGGTAAAAATGAACCCGTGCGGGTAGGGGTACTGCCGGGCCGGGCCGGGTTTCAATCTTTTTAATTTTTTTTTTCAAGTTTTTGTACATGTATTTAATTTATATAAAATATAAAGTAAAATATATAAAGATAACAATGATTATGAAAAAAATTGCAAGTGCAGCATGTATTTCAAATTATCAATTTTCAATTTTCAAATTTCAAATTTCAAAATTCAACTCTTACA
>ML305231.1:0-24232 GCA_005239505.1 Nicotiana paniculata
ATCTCAAATATTTATTCATCCTCAAAAGTGTCTCTTTCTCACTTATCTCATTCAAGACTAAATAAGTTTTTAAGATCTGGCCAAAATTTCCGCATGCATGTCATATCACTAAAACCAGCGAGAAAGGAACTAAGCATGGAATGATACAAAAGGAAAAATTGTATTTCATTGAGTAAAGGATGGAAGGGCTTAACAACAAGACAAACAACCTAAAATCCGAGTTACAACCCAAAATAACCCGGATAATGAAACTAGCAACAAAACAGACAAACAAGACTGACACAAACAAATAGAGGGATAGAAGGGTTTGACTCAAGAAAACAAATAAAATTTGGATCACAACCCTGAAATAACCCAAATAACAGAAAAAACATCAAAACAAGCTACCAAGATTCCTTCCTCGTGAGAAGGGAATGACTTTTCAATTGTTAAGCTTGATATTTAGCCACAAATTTGCTCATCAGAATCAACAGAGCCTTCTCCAATTTCGAAATCATTAAATTCAGTCAGCGAGTTCCCGAGAGAGTTCTCATACTCCCTGTCACCATGCATCATCCCCACAAAGTATGCATCATTATGTGCAGGTAAATGATTATGCGTGATATTCTGGGTATCACTGTCTTGGATCACAATCAGATTTTCCTGGATCATCCTTTCTATTTCTCTTTTCAAATCCCGACAGCTTTCAACATCGTGCCCTTGGGCATTGGAATGCTATTCACACCTTTTAGAAGGTTCAAAGCTTCTTGCACGTGGATCCATATGATTTGGAGAAATGGGTGCAATCATGTCATAATGCTTTAATTTCTCAAACAGGCTTGCATATGACTCTCCTAGTGGTGTAAAATTATCTCTCAACCTTTGTTCTCCTCTATACCCCTTGGCTGGATGTGGGTTATAGGGCACTTGGAAATTTTGTGGAGGCTGGTAGAGATTTTGCGATGCTCACCTTCTGGGGTGCCTTGGTAGCTGGACAACATACTCAGGTGGAGCAAAATAATATAGTGGATTCTGAGGTGGATAGTAGTGCTCATAGGAATAATCGGAAAACAGACGAGGTTGGTCACACCTTCGAGATGTTCTCCTAGGACCTCTTGTCGACCCTGATGTCATCATAATTTCTTCATCATTCTCATTCATGTCACTAAAATTATTAGATTCAATCTGGACATCCTGAGTTGCGGCTTTTAGAGCTGCTTGACATATAGTTCTACCTGTCTTAAGGCCATTCTCTATCATTTCTCCCATTTGATTGCTTCCAAGAAGGATTTGCGAACTGCGGAAATCATGTTTTGAAAGTAATCTGGCTCTTGCGCCTGAAGGAAGACAGTGATTAGCTCGTGGTCATCCATGGGTGGCTTAACTCTAGCCGCTTGCTCTCTCCAATTAATGGCATATTCCCTGAAACTTTTAGTTGGTTTCTTCTTCAGGTTGGAAAGGGAATTACGGTCTGGGGCAATGTCGATGTTGTATTTGAACAGTTTGGAAAAACGCCTGGGCCATGTCATCCCAGACATACCAACAAGATGTGTCTTGATCAGTAAACCATTCAGAGACTACCCCGTAAGGCTTTCCCCAAAATAAGCCATCAGTAATTCTTCTTTTCCTCCCGCACCTCTTAATTGATTGCAATACCTTTTCAGGTGGGCTATGGGTCTCCATGTCCATCATACTTTTCAAACTTGGGGACCTTGAAACCAAGTGGCAAACGAACATCAGGGAACATACATAGATCCCTGAAGGCAATACTCTTCTGACCAGCCAACCCTTGCATGTTTTTCAACTGTTGTTCTAAGCTTTTCACTCTTTGGGTCAGGCTTCTCAATATTTGCAGGAAGATCATAGGTACGAATAGTACTCAGGAGAGTGATATTGTTCTTGATGGGTAGCAAATTGTGACTCATGAGTTTTCCTCTGTACCACTGTTGGTTGTGGGACAGTGAAAACAGGCGTAACAACAACAGTTGTCTGATTGGTTGCCAATGGCACACTTTGGGAGCAAGCAACAGAAGTTCCAGTTGTAGTCGTGCAGTTGGGATAAGGACTGAACCCAGGTGGATAGGATTGATCAGGCAATGAGACCGGAATGGTAGTTGTCGAGATGAGTGTGCACTCTGGGAAACCATGAGAAGAAAAGAGCGGTCCTTGGCCATTGGCCCATGCTTGACACATTTCAGCCATTTTCTGTTTCAGTATTCTATTTTCCTCAACTACAGTGGACTCTTGTTGAACCCTCTGGCCCCGAGTCTCACGACTGCTAGTAACAACTTCAATGTCGCTTGTCATTTTTCCCTTGGATTTTGTGTTGATAGCTTACCACAAACCGACCACCTCAAGCTATCGTACAATTCAAAACAAAAGACCCATTAGAATGGACTCAGTCGGTCCGTATTATCATTTTTTTCCTTTTTTTCCCACTTTCTTTTTCTCTCACTCTTTTTAAAATTTTATGGTTATGATCGAATCCTATGGGGATTGCCTACGTATGATGACGCCGCATGAATAAGATCTTGCGTAGTTCGGGAAGATCGAGAATAAAGTAAATAACCTAACTCTTTTTTTTTTCTTTGGATTTGAATTTGTATTTTTTTTCGAAAGAAAGACTTAAAAAGAAGAAAGAAAGTTTTTTATTGATTTAGAATTTTTTTTTTTGAGAATTTTTTAAAAGAAAGACTTCTAAAGAAGAAACAAAATATAATTTTTTTTTCGAATTTTGCTTTTCTTATTTTTTTCGGAATTTTGAAAGAAAAACTTCTAAAAGAAAGGAAATTTTTTTTGGAATTAGGATTTTTATTTTAAATTTGTGAAAGAAATACTTCTAAAGAAAAAGAAATTATTTTTGAACCTTAAATTTTATTTTCAATTCCAAAGTTAACCTGAGCCCCTCGGGGCCTTAACCAATTATACCAACATGTCCCAAAACATGATACGAACTCGCTCGATGCCTCAAATCACATCAAACAACGTCGAAATCATGAATCGTACTCCAATTCAAGCTTTATGAACTTTAAATTTCAAACTTCTACATCCGATGCCGAAACCTATCAAATCATGTCTGATTGACCCCAAATTTTGCTCACAAGTCATATTCGACATTAGGACTTGCTCCATCTTTCGGAATTGGAATCGGACCCCGATATCAAAAATTCAAACTCTCGATCAAACTTCTCAAAAACCTTCAAATTTCTATCTTTAGCCAAATGACTTCAAAATGACCTCTGGACATTCGAATTCACTTCCGATCTCGCTTCCAACTCCAGAATCACCATACGAAGCTATTTCCATACTCGGAATCCCAAACGGACCTCTATAACACTGAGATGCCTTACAACCCAAACTTATGAAATTCTTCTAAAATACTAACTTCCACAATATATGCCAAAATGCTCCCGGGTTATCCAAAACCTGATCCGGACATACGCCCAAGTTCGAAATCATCATACGAACCTGCTGAAACCTTCAGATCCTGATTCCGAGGTTGTTTACTCAAAATTCTAATTTTAGTCAATTCTTCCAATTTGACACCGAACTTTCCGAAGTTCAACACTGACCACACCTACTAGTCATAACACCTGAAATGAAGCTACTCATGACCTCAAACGGTTGATTGACGCGCTAGAGCTCAAAACGACCGGTTGGGTCGTTACACCAATAATACCCAGCCCAAACCAATTACCCTCACCCTTTTTATTACCCGACACAGAACCCCTTAAATCGTGGTCGTTGATCTCTGAGATCAACGGCCCACGTTACACCTACCCATTTAATTAACCAACCCCTCTCTTAATCTAATCATTCTCACTAGCCCGCCGCCCCTAAACTCTCTCATTTCCTCTCCCTGTCGAACCCTAAAGTCGTTGTCTCACCCAAATCCCCAAGAATCCATGTTCTAATGGGATTCTTCCATTACTCTAGTGCCATTATGGGGTTCTTCCCTTATATGGTACCTGATTCTGGAATAACTTAGGTAGTTGCCTAAATATGGCAAGTACCTCGATTTGGTTCTATCTGAATCTGTGTTTACCCTTTTGAATCTGGTCAATCTCAAGTCTAAGTACGTTATTTGTAATGATTTTCTCATATCTCTCTTGATTCCCTAAGCCCTAACGGTTAGGGTTCCATATCCTCTCTAATTTGAACCAAATCTGGCTCAAACTCTGTGCTTTTAGAATTTTTCTTTGTCTTTATTTGCTCTGTTATTTATGGATCAGTTGTTTTTTTGCCGATTTTATGATTTATTTAACCTAGGGTTTCAAACCCCTTTTACTTGAAATAAAATCGGTTCGATTATAAGTTTTCTTTTAATAAGTTCCTATATATGCTTATTCGATGTGAATCTGTGTTCTTCTCCTTTATTCCGTCTGATTTGGTGTTTTACCCAAAACTAGGATTTCATATCTTTCTAGATCTAATCTGATTTTCAATTCTTCAACTATTTTTTTAATACTACTGTCTATGTGTCTCTATGCATCTTATTATAACTCTCTTTGTTACTTCTGTCGATTCTTACTTGCCCTAAATTTGGGGTTTTAATTCTTCAAAATCAAACCAAATCTGTTCGATTCTTTAGTTATTTGGTTAAAGTCTCTTTCTATATGTCTATAACCATCTCTTTACTTCTTATTTCTACCGATTTTGTATGTTTTATCTAAATTAGGGTTCCGATTCTTATTTCATTTTTCTTACTGATTATTTTTGTCGATTTATGGCTCTTGCCTTAATTGTTACCTAAGAATCTTTGATTCCCAGACCTGTTTTGATTCCCTAAATTATTATGATACGCGTTTATGTACTGTTCTTCCTGGCTTGCCTTAATAATAGTCTGAGTTTTCCTTAAATCAATTGATTGATTATTTCCATGTTTATGTACCCTAGTCTAAGGCTATTTAAACCCTTTCCCTCTTTCTCCTTAGGACAAGACTTTGATTCCTGGCCGGCTGGAAGCCAAGGCCAGAAATCTTTTATTGTTTGTTGTTGTTGATCATTGTGGCATTTCTAAACCTCTTTCTGTTTCATCTGAACTAAGTAAGTTGCTGAAACTTCTCTATTGTGTCACTTGTTCGATATGCTATTGTTATTAGACTAGTTTCTTTTTGTATTCTAGATGTGTTTAACTCAACAGATTAATGGATAAAATCTGTTTAATTATGTGTATTGATGTTTTAGATGTCAATACTACATAATATTATAAGTTAATTGTGCAGTACCCACTTTTCGAGTGTTGTCTAATAAGAAGAACCTGGTTCTTCTTGGTGTAGTACTTACTACTATTTGCGGAATAATAAAGCAGTAAAGTAAAGACACAAATATTTTTACGTGGAAAAACTGCTGGCTCAAAAGGTGAAAAAACCACGACCTACTCCTCAGTAGGATTTGCTCAAACACTTCACTAAAAACTCTGAGCCAAACGGACTTACAAAATAAACTCTTTTGTAATCCTTGGACTAACTATAATCCTCTTTGTATCAACTAGCCTCTAGCCAATTTCTACAGACTTCAAGCTAACTCTAACTTGAACAGTGTGTACCTATTGCAATTTGCTTCTAAGAAAGCTGAAAAGATACAATGTTAAAACTCCTACTACAACCAACTAGACTCAATGATAAACGCATGGAACTGTTTCTTCTAGTTGAACTGTAGTCTTTGCACAATACTTCTTCTTGCAAATAAATTGGGAATTTTGCTTACATAACTTGATTCAATTTAGTCTTTGTGCGTCATTGTTTGTAGTCGATTTCAGCAGTAGTACTTTGAGTATTTATAAAGTCAGTTGCTGAGTTCTGGTCCGATTCTACCTGGGAGAAAAAGTTCTTATCAAACTCAACTTCCTTCCTTTGTTTCTGTCCTTACTGAATTCAACTTCTTTCATCTACATCAGTTTGCAATCTTTTCGTATTAGGAAACATCCTCTTAGTTCTTTGATACTCAGCAATCACTGATATCTCCTATGTTTGTACGACTCTTGTGCCAACTGCTCTGTTCAGGTGTGTATGATTTGATGGACCTGGTTCAACTTGTCAACATTTGTCAATCTTCAAAACCCATTCAGTGACATGTGCCAACAAATTCCCCCTTTTTTGATGATGACAAAATCTGTACTTTTATCATGTATACACTTCAAACACTTTGTATATTTTTTAGCATTAATCATTGAGAACCAGGTTCATTAAGTTATAAATATCACTTTTTGAAAATTTTGAACCAGCAAACCACAACACATCTTCCCCCTTTTGGTATCATCGAAAAGTTGCAAAATGATACTTACCAGTTTTTAATTCTCACTCATGGCTAATGTAGGCATCTGCAGGTGCAAACATGATTAATTATCACAAGAAACTAATAATGTAAGCAAAATAAGAAATTGTGACATTTCTCAAAATAACAAGCTTTCATTGATTAACAGGGATGATCAGCACCAAAACATATTAAAATCAAAACAGCCAAAACATGAGAAAAACATAATAAAAACTAAAACAAAAAATAGACATTGTCCCGAACTGGACACTTGATAGGTTTGGAGGGTGTAGCACTGGACATTCCTAAGGCTGGGAGGGTGCAGATGAGGCTGGGTTCTTGGTTTGTAGAAGGGACAGCATTTGGTGTAAAACACCTTCATTTTTCTCATTCTCCTTTGCTAACTCAGCTTTGAGAGCATCATGCTCATCTTCCACCTCAATTAAGCGAGACCTCAATCAAAGGATCTCCATATCCTTTAATTCGCTTTCTTGCACCAGAGTACGGACCTTACTGTTGACATATAGCTTCCGAGATGAACCAGGTTCATCTACCGGGGCATTGACAGTATAATCACAAGACAGCAGAGTGCCCTTCCCAAAGAAATCCTTAGCAGTAGCCATCTCAGCCTTCTTTGTAGGAACTCCAAAATGAGCAAGAACGGCAGTCAAAATAAAGCCATAAGGGATCGCATGCGCTTTGGTGCCATTCACCACTCTGTCCAAGAGCTGGATGATAAAATCTGGCCAATTAATCTACTTGCCTCTGTACAGACACTCCATAAGAGTTAAATCCATGTAGTTAGCAGTGTGTCTTCGTTCTTGTCTGGGCAGCAGGAACTTGATCACAAATTCAAAGAACAACTTGTGCTCAGGATTTATCTCGCTCTTGTACACAGCCCTAGGTTCAATCTCCTTATCATTGTTGTAGAAGAATCTGGTGATATTGAGAGTTGAGGACATTCCATCTAAACACAGCCATCTCTACCTCGTGTAGTATTCATAACCCTCAGCTGGAATGTCTACAATGACTCCCAGTTCTTGAGCATTAAAGGAGACTTCAACTCCCGTGACCAATGAGGTGACCCTGCCTCCAATGACTGTGGCATTCCCCATGAACTCCACAACCTTATTTCTGACCAGCCTGCCTTCCATACGAAGGACCATGTCCTTCCAGCCCTGCGCTGCCAGAAAATCCAGTAAATACCTCATTCCAGGCTCCTCCAAATCCTTCAACAATTTCCCTTTAAAGATTTTTCTCTTGCCAAACATGGAAACTCTGTCTGTAGACACTTCTCCAACCTCCTTCTCTTCCTCTCCACTCCATTCTGGATCATCATCCCTCTCAATAATCTGTACTTTCTTCACCTTCTTTATCTTAGACCTTGTCCTTGAAGAAGTACTCACAGTTGTTGAGGGACACAGTAGCTGACTTCTTTGAAGAAGACTTAGCCTTTTTGGTCTTGGGAGTCTTGATAACCACTGGAGCAGCCTCCTCTTCTTGTTGGACCAAGTCCCACAACTCTTCGTCGTCAACAATAACATGTTCCCCTACCTTTGCTTTCCCCTTCTTTGCCTTCTTTCTTTTGCTCTCTTGCAGAGATTTTTCCAATTTCTCCTCCTCTTCTCGTACAGTATTTCTCGTCGCACGTACCCTAGGAACAGGTACACCAACAAAATCAGCAGTTTTCCTTTTCTTTGAAGGAATTGAGGCTTTAGACTTTCTGGACTTTGGAGTCCTTCTCTTCTTGGGGTTGTATGAGTCCCCCAGCTTCTTTAGTCTTTCAGCCAAAGTTTCTTCACCAGAAGAAACATGTTCATCTATTTCCTTCATTAACTCTTGCAACCCAGCAACAGCTTCCTCAACTTCAGTAGTTCCCCCTAAAACCATGACGTCTTCTTCAAGATTTTCAAGAATGGGGCCACAAATTGCAAGTGTGGTACCATCCTCCCCGGATCCCCTCACATCTACTTCACCCTCGTTCTCAAGAATTTGCTCTTTCCCAAATTTTCTTTTCCTTCTTGGAACTTCCACATCCACCACAGACCCCACCAACACAAATCGATTCTCAGCAAAATTTAAATCAGAGGTAACTTCAGTATTACCTTTCTCTGCACTGGATGAACCAGGTGCTTCATCTTCATTGGATGATTCTGGTTTAGAGCCTTCCTCAGCACGTAACAATTCTTCCAAGAATTTTGCTCTTGAACCAGAAGCCACAGATTTACGTGCAAGAACCTTAACACGATAGTTTTTGGGGGCTGGGTTAAGGTTTTGTGTGGGTTCAGGGATTGTAGAGTGTTCTGGGGTTGATGATTTTCAGTAGACTCGGAACTATAGACTGAGGGAGAGTTTGAATTAGATTCATAGTTTCCCCCATCATAATCTCTTTTTGGGGATGAGTCAGAAGAAAGAGGAGACGACATGATTTGGATTTGGTTAGAGAGAGAAAAAAATAAAAAGCAATAGGGATTTTGAGTTGAGTGAGTTGAACAAGTTTCGATTGGTGTTTTATGCACAATGAGTAATGATGGCCTATTTATAACTTGTGGCTGGGGAGATTTCAACATAAGTGTATTAACCAAGTAGGATTCTAATCAGTTAAGAACTGTCAGCGATTGGACAGTGATTAGATAGTTACTTTCCCCCTAAAACTAGGCTAATTAATTAAGACGAGACTTCTTGAAACTGGTTCATTATTTGGGTAAGTACGAGAATTGAATTTGAACCATAAATGGATAGAGTCCTGCTCATGTATGACTGTACTTGAATTAATACATGTATGGAGATGAGAACGTACCTTGTCAGTCACATAAACCAGCATGGATGAATCAGGTTCATCCTGTTAAAAACCTTTATTTTGCCTCAATTCACAAAGATAGAGAAATATCATTAGTGACTAGGGAATCATATTAATACATGGAAGAAGAGTATGGCAATAAAGACATAGTACTGAGCAATGATTAATCTGATTACGTACCTAATAAAAAAATTTCTAGCCAAAAAAGAACTTCCCCTTTGTTTTCAATTATGTTTTTCAATTAGGTGATCTTAATCATCCCTAATTCAAGCCTATTTCTCTCATAATGCTCCCTACTCAATGCTTTGGTAAATATATCAGCAATTTGACGATTAGTAGCATAGAATTCGATTGAGATCATTCCCGTTTCATAGTTATCCCTCAAGAAATGGTGACTAACATCTATGTGATTAGTTCTCTTGTGATGAACCGGGTTCTTAGTCATACTGATTGCACTAGTGTTATCACAGTAAATAGGAATGCATCCCACATCTATACCAAAGTCCAGGAGTTGTTGCTTGATCCATAGCAACTGGGCATAGCAAGAGGCTGCAGCCACATATTCAGCCTCAGCAATAGACAAGGCTACTGAATTTTGTTTCTTGGTGGCCCACGAGACTAGGCAAGAGCGCAAAAAGTGAGCCATGCCTGAAGTACTTTTCCTTTCAACCATGAAACCTACATAATCAGTATCATCATATCCTACAAGGTCAAAATTACTACCTTTAGGATACCAAAGGCACATATTAGTGTTGCCCTTCAGATATCTTAAAATTCTTTTTACTGTAGTGAGGTGGGGCTCCTTTGGATTGGCTTGAAACCTAGCACATAGTCCCACACTGAACACAATATCAGGTCTACTTGCAGTAAGATAGAGTAGAGACCCAATCATCCCTCTGTATATCTTCAGATCAACGGATGAACCAGGTTCATCCATATCCAATTTTGTAGTTGTGGCTATTGGGGTATCTATCTCCTTTGAATCCTCAATTTTGAATTTCTTGAGGAGTTTTCATACTTCTGTTGATGTATCATTGTGCCATGTGGAGTTTGTTTGATCTGCAAACCTAAGAAGAAGTTAGTTCACCCTTCATACTCATTTCAAATTCACTCCCCATTAATGGAGAACATTCCTTGCTAAGCTTTTCAGTAGTTTCCCCAAATATGATATCATCAACATATATTTGCACAATCAGAAGATCTTTTCCCCTTTCATTTAGGAACAAAGTATTATCTATCTTCTCTCGTTTGTACCCATGTTCCAGCATGAATTTTGACAATCTCTCATACCAAGCTCTAGGCGCTTGCTTGAGACCATAGAGATCCTTGTTGTTTATATACATGATTAGGTGACATTTTAATTTTAAAACAAGGAGGTTGTTTTACAAATACATCTTCCTTCAAATAACCATTAAGAAAGGCACTCTTTACATCCATCTGATGAAGAGTGAATTCCATGTGTGCAGAAAATGCTATAAGAAGTTTGATTGCCTCCAATATTGCCACAGGAGCAAAGGTCTCATCATAGTCAATTCCCTCTTCTTGGTTGTATCTTTGAACAACCAGTCTAACCTTATTTCTTGTAACAGTTCCATCCTCATCGAGCTTGTTCCTGAATACCCACTTGGTGCCAATTACTGGTCTGTCTAGTGGCCTGGGTACCAAGTACCATACTTGACTCCTCTCAAATTGATTCAGCTCTTCTTGCATGGCTGTTACCCACTCAGCATCTTGCAGGGCTTCAGCAATGTTCTTTGGTTCAATCAAGGATAGAAATGCATCAAACGCGCACAGATTTTTCAAGGAGGATCTAGTTTTGATTCCAGATCTTAAGTCTGTTATGATGTTCTCAATAGGGTGAGAAATCTAATATCTGTGTGGTTTGAGTACCATTTGTTCATTTCTAGATTGTTCCATGTTGTCTTGTAGTTGTGGAACAGGATCAGGGCCAGTATTTCCATGTAGAATTCCCCCTGTCAAGTTGCGTGGGGTTTTTGAACCTGGTCCATCACCTGTTCCATCTTCCATAGGTGCTTCAATGTGGTCATTTCTCCTCACCAGTCCAAGCTCCTTATCTTCTGGTTCCTGTTTCTCAGATAAAGTGTTAGTTTCATCAAAGACATGTACACTTTCTTCTACACACATAGTTCTTTTATTGTATATTTTTATAAGCTTTCCTATGTGTTGAATATCCCAAGAACACTCCCTCATCACTCCTGAGATCAAATTTTCCTAGAGAATCTTTGCCATTATTATGCACATAACATTTGCATCCAAAATGCTAAGATGGGATATGTTGGGCTTTCTCCGCTTTAGTAATTCATAGGGAGTTTTCTCTACCAGAGGTCTGGTCATGCATCTATTAATAATGTAGCATGCAGTGTTAATTGCTTCTTCCCAGAAGTTGTGAGGTAGTTTGCTTGATAGAAGCATGATTCTTGCCATGTCTTCAAGAGTTCTATTTTTCCTTTCAACAACCACATTTTGCTGTGGGGTTCTAGGAGCAGAAAAATTATGATTAACACCATGTTCATCACAGAACTCAGCAAACTTAATATTCTGAAATTCAGTACCATGGTCAGATCTTACTGATGCCAGTTGATGTCCCGATTGATTTTGAATTTTCTTAATAAATGAGGTGGACATATCAAATGCTTCATCCTTAGATGACAGGAATAAGGTCCAAGTGAACCTTGAAAAATCACCAACTAGCACCATCACATATCTCCTACCACCTCTACTTAAAGTTAACATAGGACCGCATAGATCCATATGAACCAGTTCCAACGTCTTGGTGGTACTGACCATTTTCTTANCATGATTCTTGCCATGTCTTCAAGAGTTCTATTTTTCCTTTCAACAACCACATTTTGCTGTGGGGTTCTAGGAGCAGAAAAATTATGATTAACACCATGTTCATCACAGAACTCAGCAAACTTAATATTCTGAAATTCAGTACCATGGTCAGATCTTACTGATGCCAGTTGATGTCCCGATTGATTTTGAATTTTCTTAATAAATGAGGTGGACATATCAAATGCTTCATCCTTAGATGACAGGAATAAGGTCCAAGTGAACCTTGAAAAATCACCAACTAGCACCATCACATATCTCCTACCACCTCTACTTAAAGTTAACATAGGACCGCATAGATCCATATGAACCAGTTCCAACGTCTNTACATAGATGTGATACACTGATTAGAATATATTTCAAGCCATCTATGAGATACACATGTTCAATAGATCGTGTATCATCCTTACCTACTTTACCAACCCCAATGATTTCACCTTTCTTTCCGTTACCAAAGGAGATATTTCCTCCTCTGAGACTTTCAAGTGAAAGGAACTGTTCCATGTTCCCAGTCATATGTTTTGAGCAGCCACTATCCACGAACCAAATCTGGCTGCCTCCTCGCACTTGAACCTACTATTGGTCCCAAACGCCCATGCAAGTATACGTGGTCGTAGCAAGTAATATAATGTTAAATCGAATGTCGAACCCACAGGGACTTGCGTAAACTACTTGCTGAATCACTCTAATTGTTATTTAATCAAGCCAAAATAAAATCCAGGAATGCAATTAATTTATACTACGATTCTATTAACTAACTAATTATCAAGTGACAAGAATATTGTTGTGTATTTAGTAGAGACAAGTATTCCAGAGTTGTGATCAATTCACCACTCGTATTGCATTCTAATTAACTCTCCCTTTCATATAATTCACTCATAGTTGCTAATTAATCGATAATTGCTCTCATAACCTTCTCTCGAAGCACTACTCGCTATTCTCAATAGATTAAAGCCTATATTGCTACGAAATTAATCTATTAAAATGCACTAAGATTACGATGTTTAATTAAGCATGGTGACTAGGTATATTCCTATCCTATCCACAAATCAGCTCCACTGAAGGGTTAAGAACGGCTCTCTTCAATTCTTCTCTAATCTATATACGGCTTTCCCAAGCATAACATAGATAGTATATAGAACCTAACTGATGGCCAGACAATTAAGCAATTAAACACAGAATTGAAGAAAAAACCATATATTGAGTGAACTATATTCAAGGTTAAATTAACGTCGAATAACAATATCCAACGCTAAACCACAACCCCAGAAAAATGGGTGTTTAGCCACTCATGCTAGAATCAAACAATTGCATAAGTGTTGCATAAATTGAAAATACTAGAATAAGATGAAGAAAACTGAGAAATCCTTTGCTTCCTAATGATCCCGTGTGTATCTTCTCTCCCAAAAATGGCATCCTCCCCCACAGTTGTGTTCTTGGGTCTATTTATATGTTTGGGATAAACTCTAAATGTGTAGGAGACTTCTATTCCAACTAGGAAACACTTAAAATCTTTAAAAACTCGGATTTGACCGGATCAGGGGCCAGGCATTACAAGCCAAACGCCTGGATAACGCCTGACCAAGCCTGTCGTTTTGGCTCTAACGCCCCCTAAACGCCTGGTCATGCCAGGCTTTATAGCCCAAACGCCCGGCTATAGCCTAGTATGACTAGGCTTTACAGCTCAAACACCGGACTATAGCCCCGGTCACTCCTTTTCGACTTTTGAGCATATTTTCAACGTTTATTCTTCCATTCAACTCGGCTTCCTTTTCCAATTCACCTACACATAAAATAAACCCCATTAGGCACATACGAAGTGTATTTTTATCATTAACTTACATCAAATGCAAAGCATATAACGTGTTAAACCATGAATTCTAGCCACACATCAACACCCCACACTTAGACTCTTGCTCGTCCTTGAGCAATGGGACAATCTACTACCCTTTTACACGTACCAAGTTCATTATCAAGGAGTATTTTACTTTTCAATCACACACCCTACCCTTTAACTCTGATCGATACTGGCAATCAAGTATGAACATACAAAGTTTCACATTCTTTCCCTTCTTTAAACATGCCCAAGTATAACAATTTAATCAATCATACCAACAACCTAATTGCAACCACCCAACCTCAAGAGTCAACTTGCAACAACTAAGCACTCTCAATTCACGCACCTACCCAACAAGAAAGTTTACAACATTCCCAATCATTCATGAGATCATGTGCCCTCACCAACAAACAAAAGAGTGAATATAAATAGTCCACACATTCAAATATTCTTTTGAACATAATTTAAGGACATCACACGATTGAACAAATTCACTCACTCTCACAAAGAATTCATATGCATCCCGTAGTCGTACCATAAGCTCGCCCGTAGTGTAGATCTCCACTAATTTAAGTTAGCCAAGTCTAGGATCAATTAGGACTTTTAAGGTTGTAATGTAGGCTAAGGGACNTCTCCACTAATTTAAGTTAGCCAAATCTAGGATCAATTAGGACTTTTAAGGTTGTAATGTAGGCTACGGGGCGGGTAGGATATATTTAGGAATAGCAACTAACCCTCCTAAGCACTTTAATACACTACCTTCACAAATCAACACACATTCTTCTCAACCAATTCCCTTGCCACAATTCATATTCAACATAGCCATTTTTCAATTAAGCACTTCTATATTTTCACGAGCACAAATTAATAAAACCTTGGAGGTGTGTATATTTTTGTACATACTTTTACTATCATTTTTTTTTTCTTTCTTTCCTACACATATTCCATACATGAAGATTCAATGTCTAGTGACTTTTGAATACATTTTTTGTGCACCAACGGGCCCTTACATGGCTCCACTTAAACGTTAATACCCAATATCTCACCTTACTTCTTTTAGAAAATAAGTGCCTTAGGAGGAAAAGGTGCAAAAATCTCAATCTAAGAACAAAATAGGGGTACGGCTTGTAATGTGGGTACCAACGAAAAGGTCAAACGACTCAAAGGGCTAGCAATGGTAATTTTTAATTCTTATGTGACAAGCACATCCATGATCAAGCAAGAAAATGCCTACATCATCTCCTAGACTAGCATAACCTACATTTTTTCTTCGATTAACACACCAGGCAGGTTCTAGACTACACAGGATAGCACAGAAAATCACTAAACCTCACTCACACATTGCACATGACTCAATCACAATGGTTTTATTCAACTCTCAAGTCAAGAAAGAACACAAAATTGAGAGAATTAAGCAATATTACACTATGTAGCATACAAGTCAAGCAACTAAGTTAAGGCGTCACAAAATAGGCTATTTGTTTTTCTCAGGCATCACATGTCAAACCAAATATGAAGGAAAGCAGAATATATGTCATAACCTAATATGCCGACACCAAACATGTCAATGGGTATTTCTAAGAGTAACTCAGTTCCTTCCTAACTATTCTTAAAAAATAATTTAAAGTACCCGGTTCAAGCTACACCCTTGGAAAAGAACCGGAGTCCAAAGAAAAACCAAGGGATACTACCTACCTATTCTAAAAAAAAAATCTTTTTGGCATTTTTAAATCAGACTTTATCCCTCAAGAAAATTGTCTAACAGATCCATCGTTGGAAAAAGTCCAAATTTTTTTTTCTTTATTTTTCTTTCTAAAAAGATTATTTTATACAATTACACTTCAGAAAGCAGTTTCCCCACCCCACACTTATGTTATGCATAGTCCTGAATGCATGATCACAAAGAAAAACATTAAAACAGGGTGAGAAATACTCCCTGATACCCCCTCGGGCATAGCCCCGGACATGATTCTCAATCTTTAGATTCAGGGATGACCCAACACTTAAGCTCAAACATGCCCCTCAGCTTCAACTTTTGGGTACTCAGACTTCCCCTACTCTGTAAAATAAAAACAACACAAAACTCGACACTAAAAAAAATAATGAAAAGATATACAGGCTGGGTTGCCTCCCAACAAGCACCTTATTTATAGTCATGGCACGAATCTGCTACTCTGCTCAGGCTAGGTGCTTTCTCTTCTTCTTTCTCCCATGAAGCCTAGCCTTTTTACGCGCTCTTAACGGGTCTCATTTTTCATCTCTAGATTTTTTCTCAATTATCATTACACCCTCAGCTTGCAACATCACCTCCTCTGGATCACTGACATTCACATAAGGACTCTGCTCTATCCCCTTCACATCAACCATAGTAATCATGCACAAGTCCTCATAATGCTTTGGGAGTTTAAGTGCCTTGTACACATTAAAAGTGACCTCCTCATCGTCAACTCTCATTTTTAACTTCCCTTCCCTCACATCAATAATTGCTCCTCTAGTATCTAAGAATGTCGCCCCAAAATAATGGGCACCTCCTCATCTGCCTCGTAATCAAGCACAATAAAATCAGCGGGAAGAATAAACTTTCCCACTCAAACTAGCACATCCTCAATAATTCCTTCCGGCATAATTAGCGACCTATCTGCTAATTGTAAAGTGATTGTGGTAGGTCTAAGAACCTCCAATCCGAGTTTCTTGAACAAAGAAGATGGCATCAAATTTATACTAGCCCCTAAATCACACAGGGCTCTACCAACTTCTTGTTTTCCAAGAGACAAAGGAATTGTGAAACTCCCAGGATCCTTCAACTTAGGAGGAAATTTACTCTGAACTCTTCAGTAAGTGCAACTGTTTCAAACTCTACATGTCTTCGTTTATTTGCCACAATATCTCTGAGATACCTCGCATACTTAGGCACTTCTTGCAAAATTTCCACCAAAGGCGAATTCACACTCACTTGGCTCAACATATCTAAGAATCTCTTGTACTTATCATCATCTTTTTGCCTCTGCAGTCTTTGTGGAAATGGAGGTGGTGGCCTTGTTTCAATTACTGGCTCGGGTCCTTTATCATCTTTCTCATTCCCCTCAACTGGCTTGGGAACTAATTCCCCTTCAGGATGAGCTGTATTCTTCTTTGTTTTTGGAGCTTCTTCGAGTATTATTCCATTTATCAAGGTAATTGCATTGACTTGAGCCTTAGTATTGGGCTCAGTATCGCTAGGAAGAACTCCTACTGGTCCGGTATTTTGGGAACTGGCAAGTTTCCCCAATTGACATTCCATGTTTCTCATTGTTGTTGCTTGGGCCTGGTGATCACCCATTATTTTCTGATTGAAAGCAAGTTGGTCGTTCATCATTCTCTTCATAATATCCTCAAAGCTAGATAATTGTTCGGCCTGAGGTGGTCTGTATTGATGTTGAGGTGTTGGATGCCTGTAGTGATTCTGAGTGCTTTGATTTCCACCCCAAGAGAAATTTGGATTGTTTCTCCAGTTGGGATTTTAAGTGTCCCCATACTGATTTGTTTGGCCTCGATTTACATTAGCCAAAAAATATACAGACTCTGGATTTGCTGGGCATAGATTGCTCATGTGACCCTCTCCACATACTTCACAAAATACCTGAATTTGTTGCACTGGTTGGGTCTGTTGCAGTGGTTGAGACTGTTGCTTGTTAATGATCAGGTTCATCTGATTGACTTGGTTAGTCAATGTAGAGATTTGAGCTGCGTTGTTGAGACAACACCTAGTTCAAGAACCCCTGGATACTTTTGAACCACATTCCTTCCCATCTCACCTTGTCAGTCTGGATTGCTTTTGGAGAATTTATTTAATAATGCAAATATATCATCATAATTCTTCTCCAACACCTGACCTCCAGTTGCTGCATCTACCACAAATTTTGTTTGAGGATGGAGCCCCTCAATGAAAGTGTGAACTAACACCTCGTTTGTCTGATTGTGATGAGGGCAATCTCTGAGTAGCCCCTTGAACCTTTCCCATGCTGAATATAAAGATTCATCCATTTTCTATCTAAATGAGACTATCTCACTCTTGATCTTTTGCAGTCTTTCCTGAAGGGAAGAACCTCGCCAGAAATTTTCTCGCCAAATCGTTCCATGTTGTAATGGAATTAGCTGGTTCTGCCTTTAGCCATCGCTTTGCTTCTCCCAACAGGGAGAATGGGAAAAGCGTAAGCCTCACATAATCTGGCATGACCCCGTTAGTGATATAAGTATCACTAATCTCCAAGAAGTTCAGAATGTGTTGCTGCGGGTCCTTCCGTTTGCATGAAGTAGCTGGATCATGCTCTATTGCAGCTCAAAGTACCCAGTGATTCTGGGCTTCACGATGCTGGAGGTAACATTAGCAATACTGGGCATTGCCACCTCCTGAACAACCATGTGTTGTTCCTCTGCCATGTTCATAGGAAATCAAATGAAGTCCTGAATATTGTCTGTATCTGTTGCTTCTCGCAACCTCCTGTGAAATGTTCTCTCAGGTTCGGGGTCAAAGCCGTCAAGTTTGTCCTAGCTTCTGACCCTACACATTCAATCCAAGTTCCTGAGATTAGAGAAAAAATCACGTGATGTTAGACTCAATGAAATAAACAATTAAATCAAGTAACTAGAAAGTAGTCTATATTCAATTCCCCGGCAACGGCGCCAAAAACTTCTTGATCCCAAACACCCACGCAAGTATACGTGGTCGTAGAAAGTAATATAATGTTAAATCGAATGTCGAACCCACAGGGACTTGTGTAAACTACTTGCTGAATCACTCTAATTGTTATTTAATCAAGCTAAAATAAAATCCAGGAATGTAACAAATTTATACTGCGATTCTATTAACTAACTAATTATCAAGTGATAAGAATATTGTTGTGTATTTAGTAGAGACAAGTATTCCAAGTTTTTGATCAATTCACCACTCGTATTGCATTCTAATTAACTCTCCCTTTCATATAATTCACTCATGGTTGCTAATTAATCGATAATTTCTCTCATAGCCTTCTCCAGAAGCACAACTCGCCTATTCTCAATAGATTAATGCCTATATTCCTATGAAATTAATCTATTAGAACGCACTAAGATTACGATGTTTAATTAATCACAGTGACTAGGTATACTCCTATCCTAACCACAAATCCGCTCCCCTGAAGGGATAAGATCGCGCTCTCTTCAATTCTTCTCTAATCTATATACGGCTTTCCCAAGCATCACATAGACAGTATATAGAACCTAACTGCTGGCCAGACAATTAAGCAATTAAACGCATAATTGAAGAAACAATCATATATTGAGTGAACTATATTCAAGGTTAAATTAATGTCGAATAAAAATATCCATGGCTAAAGCACAACCCCAGAACAATGGGTTTTTATCCACTCATGCTAGAATCAAACAATTGCATAAGTGTTGCATAAATTGAAAATACTAGAATAAGATGAAGAAAACTGAGAAATCCTTTGCTTCCTAATGATCCCGTGTGTATCTTCTCTCCCATAAATGGAATCCTCCCCTAAAGTTGTGTTCTTGGGTCTATTTATATGTTTGGGATAAACCCTAAACGTGTAGGAGACTTCTATTCCAACCGGGAAACACTTAAAATCTTTAAAAACTCGGATTTGACCGGATCAGGGGCCAGGCGTTACAGGCCAAATGCCTGGATAACGCCTGACCAGGCCTGGCGTTTTGGCTCTAAATCTCCCCAAACGCCTGGTCATGCCAGGCTTTATAGCCCAAACACCCGGCTATAGCTTGGTAAGACCAGGCTTTACAACTCAAACGCCAGCTCTAGCCCGGGTCACTCTTTTTCAACTTTTGAGCGTATTTTCAACGTTTAGGCTTCCATTCAACTCGGCTTCCATTTCCAATTCACCTACACATAAAATAAACCCCATTAGGCACATACGAAGTGTATTTTTATCATTAACTTACATCAAATGCAAATCATATAACGTGTTAAACCATGAATTCTAGCCACACATCACCTACAAAAGGAAATCAATGGTTAATTTTAAGAACCCAAACTAGTTTGGGTCCTTTTCTATGAGAGAATGGATGAATCAGATTTTTTCTGGCCCAGTTTGGTAGCCAGTTTTTCTTTTTAATGAATCTCTCATTTTTCTGACTGGCCTTCTCTTTTACAGCACACTTATATTTATAGTGGCCAGTCTTCCCACAATGTGTGCAGATTTTATTTTCAGGGAGAGTGAGATACTTTCTTTTGGGATCCCACTTAGGCAATTGACTCCCAAAACCAATCCCTCTTCTGTTGCTATTGTGATTCTCTTGAAGCCATATCAGGACATCAGAGGATTTATTCCATTTACAGGTTCGATCGAATTCATCTTTGACTTTGCCAAGTTGTTCATTAAGAGTTCTTATTTGCTCGTCCTTGGCATACATCTTATCTTTTAATTTTCCTATGTTTTCTTCTAACATGACATGAGAGTGATCAACTACCTTTTTACTGGATCCTACTCTTTAACTTTATGTTTTCAGGTTTTAGCTCTAGAATCTCAGTTTCGAGTGGATAAACCTGGTTCATCAAGACAGTGTTTTTCTTTTTTAATTCACTGACCCTTATCTCCAGGTCCATGCATTTGCTTTTAGCATTGCACACTCTTGAGATAGTTGATCCTTCTCTTTGGTTGTTTCCTCGGAATCATCTATGAAGTCAAGTAGCAACTCAGAGAGTTTATCCTTAGATAAAAACTTTATTTTAGTTTTAAGTTGTGAGATACTTACCTCTGGTTATTCATAAGTATCCTCATCATATTCTCCAATTGCCATGAGATCCTGATCTTCTGTCTCACCATCTTCTGATTCTTCATCTGAACTTTCCCCCCAAGCAGCAACCATAGCTTTTGTTTTGTTTGTCTTGGGTTGAACCTGTTCCTTCCTCTTGCTCCTTCTCTCATATCTTTCCTTTTTCTACTCTACTTCCCACTGAGGACAGTTTTTAATGAGATGGTCAGTCTTGCCACATTTATAGCATCCCTCATTAGCTGACCTTTCTGGTGCCTTTGCCTTGTTGGAGTTTCCTCCCCTGGAGATGCTCTTCTTCCTCATGAGAAAGTTTCTACATTCTTTGGTTATCATGTCCATCTCATCCTCCTCCAGATCAGCTTCCTTAGTGATCCTTAGTGCTAGACTTATCTCCTTCTTTGGGGCATCCATCTTCATGGTTTTCCTTCTGAGTTCATAGGCAGTGAGGTTCCCAATCAGCTCATCCAGTCTAAGGGTTTCCGTATTTTTGGATTCCTGGATAGCAGTGATCTTGCTTTCCCAGGAGATAGGCAAAACCCTGGTCAAGATCTTCTCTACCTTGTCTTCTTCAAGTATGATTCTTCCAAGAGACTTAAGTTAATTTGTCAAGGTTGTGAACCTTGTGTACATTTCCTTAATTGTCTCTCCTTCTCTTATAGTGAAGTTTTCATACTGAGAGAATAGTAGTATACCTCTAGACCTCTTCACTTGAGTTGTTCCTTCATGAGCTACTTGCAGAGTATCCCACATTTCTTTGGCAGTGGTGCAGCTTTGGATTCTACTGTATTCATCTGGTCCTAATACACACACTAGCCACTTCTTTGCTTTGGAATTCTTCTCCCATTTCTTCAGATCTTCAGCCATGCAGTCAGCCCTAGTCTTAGGTACATATTCACCTTTAGCAGTTTTCTTCCTTGTTGCAAATGGTCCATCAGTGATTATGTCCCAGAGTTCATAGTCCTCTCCAATAAGGTGGTCCTCCATTCTATTCTTCCACCAAGAATAGTACTGCCATTGAAGAGTGGTGGTCTTGCAGTTGATTGACCTTCCCAGTTCCCAGGTGGTGCACTCATCTTGATTTTTTCCAAGGTGTTAGCCTTTTCAAGGATAACCTGGTCTGATACCAATTGATGTTTTAGACGTCAATACTACACAATATTATAAGTTAATTGTGCAATACCCAATTTTCGAGTGTTGTCTAATAAGAAGAACCTGGTTCTTCTTGGTCTACTACTTACTACTATTTACAGAATAATAAAGCAATAAAGTAAAGACACATATATTTTTACGTGGAAAAATACCTGGCTCAAAAGGTTAAAAAACCACGACCTACTCCTCAGTAGGATTTGCTCGAACACTTCACTAGAAAATCTGAGCCAAACGGACTTACAAAATAAACTCTTTTGTAATCCTAGGACTAACTCTAATCCTCTTTGTATCAACTAGCCTCTAGCCAATTTCTACAGACGTCAAGCTAACTCTAACTTGAACAGTGTGTAACTATTGCAATTTTCTTCTAAGAAAGCTGAAAAGATACAATGTTAAAACTCCTACTACAACCAACTAGACTCAATGATAAACAAATGGAACTATTTCTTCTAGTTGAACTGTAGTCTTTGAATAATACTTCTGCTTGCAAATAACCTAGGAATTTTGCTTACAGAACTTGATTCAATTTAGTCTTTGTGCGTCTTTGTTTGTCGTCGATTTCAGTAGTAATACTTTGAGTATTTATAAAGAGTTGTTGAGTTCTGGTCCGATTCTACCTGGGAGAACACGTTCTTATCAAACTCAACTTCCTTCTTTTGTTTCTGTCCTTGCTGAATTCAACTTCTTTCATCTACATCAGTTTGCAATCTTTTCGTATTAGGAAACATCCTCTTAGTTCTTTGATACTCAGCAATCACTGATATCTCCTATGCTTGTATGATTCTTGTGCCAACTGCTCCGTTCAGGTGTGTATGATTTGATGGACCTGGTTCAACTTGTCAACGTTTGTCAATCTTCAAAACCCATTCAGTGACATGGGCCAACATGTAACTTAAGACTACCATTTGGTATTAAGAAGGTTTTGACACTAGTTCACCATGTAAACTCATTAAGTTTGTTGCTTAATATGTTATCATGTTATTTATTTGATTTTGTGCTCACCATGCTATAACCTCTTGGTTAATGCTTACTGATAACTAATGTGCTTAATGACTCATGATTGATCAATGAATTTCTTTTGTATGACTTATCCTAATCCGAGTTATGTACTGTCTTTTGTGAAGCATGATCATGAATTGTTCCTTATCAGTTTATGAATTTGTTAATCTTCAAACTTGTTTGTTTCAAATCTTCTAAGTTTCAAAGTGTAGACATGTAATTTTTGACCCTCCCTGAAATTTTATATCATTTAGTGCTTAGATATTAGTTTTAGAAGTAATATCGATATTTTGGCTATTTTAAAAAAAAAAAAAAAAAAAAAAAAAAAAAAANTTAAATTAAAAGAAAAAACTACAAAAAATATTTTTCTTTATTTTAGCTAGTTGATACTTTGTTTAGTTAGTTTTACTTTTTTTTTAAAAAAAAAAAGTTAAAAATAAAAAAATAATACAAAAATAGTCATGTGTTCTTCTTAAATATGATTTCATAACAATTAGGATTTTAACTTCTTCTTTCTTATTCTTAGGACGTTGCTTTCCCCAAATAAAATAGAAAAATACATTTTATCTAATTTTAGGATGTTTAGTTTTGTAAAATAATTTTCATAGTTATAGTTAATTACATTGTTTTGAGTTTAATTATTTTAGATACTTTTGTAAGTTTTTATCTTACACAATTGAAATGAAAAGAAAAGCCAAATGAAGATTCCATCTTATCCTACTTTAACAAATTCCTCATCAGTAATTCCTTGGCTTTTTGTCCTTTTCCCTAACAAATTTTGAGAATCACGTCACTTTCAAGGGAAGGCCCACACGTTTTCTTTCTCTCCAAGAAAAACACTTAGGTATATACACACAGTAGACACAAACGGCCGACGACCCAAAAAGAAGAGAATCATCTCCATCGTGAATAAGGTAGCAACGAACTTCACTTTCTTTTTGACTACCAAATCTTTAATTTCCTATACCTTTAATCATCAGCAACTCAAAACATCACTGAAAAACAGTCAGCGGACAGAACGAGAGATAGCCTTTCCTCTTCAACTCTCATGGTTGCCGCCGCCGGAGGTGATGGCAGGTGACGACTATAGCTCCTGTCGTGCCACACCACTGCTACCCCCATTCCCCTATCTCCCTCATCTCCGTCTCAAACTCCGGCGATTTTTAGTTTGATACTTGTAGATGTCGTTCAAATCTGACCGGGAACGTATAGCTCCGGTGACCCTCCATTGAATCCAGCAAATGCTACTGCTATCATGTCGCTCTCATCTCTCTTTCTCAACTGAAGAAACTTCGAAAAAAATCAAAAAAGGAGTGCTGGCCAATGCCAACAGTGATTTCTTCACCAAAGTTTTAAACCTCACCTCAAAAACAGTCCAAACAGGCCATGAAATAACTTTGTTCTCTACCCACAACAAAGTCGAGTGAGTCCGGGAATCAGAGGTTCCATTGGAGTCTTTACGGTTCCGTGCTGTTGTGTCTGTATTTGAGTTTGGAGTTCATTTGGTTAAATTTCATCTGCTCTAATTTCATTGGAGACGCTTGCTAATAAAGGAAAGATTTTGTTACTAAAGGTGCAAATCTTCTATC
>ML305233.1:0-10733 GCA_005239505.1 Nicotiana paniculata
AGTTCAATTTATATCCTAAAGGTTCAATTCATATCCTAAAGGCTCAATTCATATCCACAAAAGTTCAATTCATATCCTAAAGGTTCAATTCATTTCCTAAAGGCTCAATTCATATCCAAAAATTCCAATTTATAAACTAACATTACAATACATAAACTAAAAGTCCAATTCATGTTCTAAAATTTCAATTCATAAACAAAAATTCCAATTCATATCCTAAACCCTAAATTCTGACTAAACTATCAAGACAATACAAAGTATAATTCAAATCTAACTAAACTTAATGCAACACTAATTAAACTAATTAGTTAATAAAATTAATTAATAAAACTAATTAGAACAAGACCTAAACCCTAATCCTCAATAAAATACAATGTTCAAAGAATTGAAACACTAATTAAAACAATAAACTACAATACATCAAATATTGNTTTCAGGAAGGAAATAAGAGACCACTCCCCAGTCAGCCAAATCTCGCACCTGCGGAGCCCAGTCCGCTCCTGCGCAACCGCAACTGCGGAACCGCACCTGCGACTCCCTTTCCGCAGGTTCGAAAACACCAGCAACAGCAACCTGCAGATTTACCAAAAGTCACTCCAAACTTCCCGTTAACCACCCAAAACCAATCTCGAGCACCTCGGGGCCCCAAGCAAACATACCAACACACCCCGTAGCATTATTCCAACTTAGTCAAGCCTTCGAAACACCAAAAACAACACGAAAACACCAAAATTACATCAAACTCAACCCTATGAACTTTGAAACTTCCAAATTTTGCCAACTACGCCGAAACCAACCAAAACACCTCCTATTGACCTGAAATTTTGCAGACATATCCAAAAAGACATTACGAACCTGTTCCAACTTCCGGAATTCCATTCCGACCCCGATAGCCTATTTTTCACTGCCGACCAGAAATCACCAAAAACCAACTTTCGCCAATTCAAGCCTAATTCTACACCGGACACCACAAAAAATATTCTGAACACACTCCTAAGTCCCAAGTTACCTAACGAAGCTATCCAATCCATAAAATCCGCATTCCGTGGTCGTTCACCAATAGGTCAACTCTTAGTTGACTTTCTTAATGATTAGGCTACTTTAAAAGGCTAAATGCCTAAACTCTCACCATAACCATTCGGACCCCAACCAACTGACCCAACACATCAAAAACATGATAGCGATATATAACAACTGCAGAAATAGGGGAAACAGGGTAAATCTCATGGAACGACCGGTCGGGTCGTTACATCCTCCCCCTCTTAAACAAATGTTCGTCCTCGAATGGGTCTAGAAACATACCTGGAGTCTCAAATAAGTGAGGATATATGTCCCGCATCGCCCGCTCGATCTCCCAGGTGGCATCCTCCACCGGCTGCCCTCTCTACTGAACCTTCAGTGAAACTATATCCTTAGACCTCAGCTTCCTGACCTGTCGACCCAAAATAGTCACTGGCTCTACCTCATATGACATATCACCCTCGAGCTGAACCGTGCTGAAGTCCAAAACATGGGAAGGGTCACCAACATACTTTCGGAGCATCGAAACATGGAATACTGGATGAATACTCGATAAACTGGGAGGCATAACAAGCCTATAAGCCACCTCCCCAATCCTCTGAAGCACCTCAGCTGGCCCAATAAACCTGGGACTCAGCTTCCCTCTCTTCCCGAATCTCATAACACCCTTCATGGGTGATACCTTCAGCAACACCTTATCCCCAACCATGAAGGACACATCTCGGACTTTCCGATCCGTGCAACTCTTCTTCCTAGAATGCGCCGTGCGAAGCCGCTCCTGAACCAACTTTGCCTTAATCAAAGAATCCTGAACCAAGTGTGTGCCCAATAGCCTAGCCTAGCCTCGCCCGGCTCAAACCAACTAACCGGAGATCTGCATCTCCTACCATATAAAGCCTCATACGGGGCCATTTGGATACTCGACTGATAGCTGTTATTATATACAAACTTCGCTAGTGGCAGAAACTGATCCCACGAACCACCAAAGTCAATCACACAAGCACGTAACATATCCTCCAAAATCTGAATGCTACGCTCTGACTTCCCGTCGGTCTGAGGATGAAACGATGTGCTCAACTCAACCTAAGTACCCAACTCCCTCTGCACGGCTCTCCAAAACTGAGATGTGAACTGACTGCCTCCGTCGGAAATGATAGAAACTGGAACCCCATGCAATATGACAATCTCCCTGATATAAATCTCAGCTAATATCTCCGAAGAATACGTAGTACCAACATGAATGAAGTGCGCGGACTTGGTCAGCCGATCCAAAATAACCCATATAGCATCAAACCTCCTCGAAGTCCGTGGGAATCCAACTACGAAGTCCATGGTGATCCGCTCCCACTTCCACTCCAGAATATCAAACCTCTGAAGCAATCCACCTGGTCTCTGCAGCTCGTACTTGACCTGCTGACAGTTGAGACACCGAGCCACAAACTCCACAATATCGTTCTTCATCCTCCTCCACCAATAATGTTGCCTCAAATCCTGATACATCTTTGCGGCACCCGGATGGATGGAATACCGCGAACTATGAGCCTCTGCTAGAATCAAATATCGAAGCCCATCTATATTGGGCACGCAAATCCGTCCCTGCATCCTCATGACCCCATCATCACCAATAACCACATCCCTGGACCCTGTCCTGAAGAACGAGCAAATGTGGATCATCATACTGGCGTGCTCTAATCTGATCGTAAAGAGAAGAACTGGAGGCTACACAAGCCAACACCCATGGGGGCTCTGATATATCTAATCTCACCAAATGACCGGCTAAGGACTGAACATCAAGGGCTAATGGCCGCTCTGCTACTGGAAGGTAGGTTAGACTCCCCAAACTCTCTGTCTGCGACTCAAGGCATTGGCCACTACATTGGTCTTCCATGGATGATATAAGATAGTGAGGTCATAATCCTTGAGGAGCTTTAACCATCTCCTCTGACGCAAATTCAAGTCCTTCTGCCTCAGCAGATACTGCAAATTGCGATGATCAGTGAATATCTCACACTGCACTCCATTCAAATAATGCCGCCAAATCTTCAAGGCATGAACAATAGCAGCTAACTTAAGATCGTGCACCGGATAATTCTTCTTGTGCACCTTCAACTGTCTGGACGTGTAGGAAATCACCCTACCGCCCTTCATCAATACCGCTCCCAAGCCAACTCTAGAAGCATCACAATAAACTGTGTAAGAACCCGAACCAGCATGCAAAACTAGTACTGGAGCTGTAGTTAATGCTGACTTGAGCTTCTGAAAGCTCTCCTCACACTCATCAGACCATCTGAATAGAGTACCCTTATGGGTCAATCTGGTCAAAGGAGAAGCAATCGAAGAGAATCCCTCCATAAAGCGACGGTAATATCCCGCCAAACCAAGGAAACTTCTAATCTCTGTGGCTCAGGACGGTCTGGGCCAACTTTGCACCGCCTCTATCTTCTTTGATCAACCTGAATCCCCTCACTAGACACCATGTGCCCCAAGAAAGCTACCGAACCAAGGCAAAACTCATACTTGGAGAATTTCGCATAAAGCTTCTCCTCCCTCAACCTCTGTAACACGACTCTCAAATGTTGAGCATTCTCTTCTTGGCTACGAGAATAAACCAGGATGTCATCATTGAACACAATGACGAAGGAATCAAGATAAGGCTGAAATACACTGTTCATCAATTGCATGAACGCAACTGGGGCATTGGTCAGCCCAAACGACATAACCAAGAACTCATAATGACCATATCTGGTCCTGAAAGCAGTCTTCGGAATATCGGAATCCCGAATTCTCAACTGATGATACCCAGATCTCAAATCAATCTTGGAAAACACTCTGGCTCCCTGAAGCTGGTCAAACGAATCATTAATGCGGGGCAAGGGATATCAGTTCTTCACCGTAACTCCTATTCAACTGCCGATAGTCAATACACATACGCATGGACCCATCCTTCTTCTTTACGAAAAACACCGGTGCGCCCCAAGGTGACACACTAGGCCGAATGAACCCCTTATCCAGGAGCTCTTGAAGCTGCTCCTTCAATTCCTTTAGCTCTGCTGGCGCCATACGATATGGTGGAATAGAAGTGGGATGAGTGCCTGGCACCAGGTCAATACCAAAATCAATGTCCCTGTCAGGTGGCATGCCTGGCAGGTCTGCAGGAAACACATCCGGAAAGTCACGGACCACAGGAATTGAATCAATAATGGGATTCTCACCACCGACATCCCTCACAAAGGAAAAATAAGATAAACACCCTTTCTTAACCATGCGCTGAGCCTTCAGGTGAGAAATCACCCTACTAGGCATATACTCGGAAGAACCTCTCCACTCAACCATCGGACACCCCAGCATAGCTAAGGTCACGATCTTAGCGTGACAATCAAGAACAACATGGCACGGAGATAACCAATCCATGCCCAATATCACGTCAAAACGACCATGATGAGTAACAATAGGTCAACTCGGGTCTCCAAACCCCAATAGATATAATGCACGACTAATACACACGGTCCACGACAACAGTATCGCCCACCGGAGTCGACACATGAACAAAGGTGACTAAAGACTCACGGGGCATATCCAGAAAACCGGAAAAATATGAAAAACATAGGAATATGTAGAACCAAGGTCAAATAAAGCCAAGGAATCACGGCAACGGACTGAAACAATACCTGCAATCACGGCATCTGAGGCCATAGCATCCGGTCTGGCTGGAAATGCATACATGCGAGCCTGACCTCCCCCTCTAGGGCGGCCTCTGGCTGACTGACCACAACCCCTGGCTGCCTGGGTGGGTGGTGAAGTGACTGGAGCTGAAGTTGAGGGCTGGCCCCTCTGCTGAGAAGATCCACCGGAATGGCAGGGACACTGCCTCCACCCGTGCCCAAACTCTCCACACTCAAAACAACTCCCAGGAGATGGAGGCGGGGACTGATAGAAACCCCTAGAACCTGCACGACCACTGGAAGACTCCTGCATAAAAGAACCCTGAACTGGAGGTGCTTGAGTTGCAGTCTGAGCTGGGAGGGCACCAAATGAAGTACGGCCTGACTAAGAACCACGGGGACCCTGCCCCGAGGAGGCACCACTATATGATGGACGGCCTGACCGAGGAGGCCTGAATGAACGACCCCTACCCTGCTGAAACTGCCCCCTGAAGGGAGCTCACTGGAACTGCCCGAACCACAAAGCCTCTTGGCCTCCCTCTCCTTCCGCTCCTGGCGGCGAACAGACTTGATATCTCGAGCTATGTCAACAACCTGCTCGAATGAAGCCCCCGACACTCTCTTCTGAGTCATAAGCAACCAAAGATGATAAGAAAGACCATACACAAACTTTCTCACCCTCTCCCTATCAGTAGGGACAATATCAGAAGCATACCTAGCCAACTCGGAGAACCTCACCTCGTACTGAGTAACTGATAACTCTCCCTGGCGCAGCTGCTCAAACTGCATGCGCTGCTCCTCTCTATGGGACTGAGGAACATACTTCTCCAAAAAGATCGTGGATAACTGCCGCCAGGTAAGAGGTGCTGAACCAACCGGTCTATTCCTCTCGAGCGACTCCCACCATGTAAAGGCAGCGCCCGCAAACTAAAATGTAGCAAATGAGACCCCACTAGTCTCTAAGATACCCGCGGCACGCGGTATCCTCTGGCACCTATCTAGAAATCCGTGGGCGTCCTCGCCCTCTGTACCGCTGAAAGTCGGAGGCTGATGTCTGCTAATCTCTCCAACATGCGCTGCTCGTCCTCAGGCATAGCAGGGACCACATAATCCTGGACCGGAGCAACTAACTGAGCTGGGGCTGCTCCCGGTGCCGGAATACCCTGTGCAGCCTGCTCAGGTGACTGGGCAGCCGGAGTCTGATTGCCTCCCCCGTCCTGAGCTGTAGTGGTAGAAGAAGACATGGAGACTGCCTGAGCCAAACTAGTGCATACTGTCAATATCTGGGACAGGACCTCCTGAAGACCCAGAATAACCATAGGCATTGCTGGTACCTGATCATGTCCCGCTGGGACACCATCGGCGGGAACCTGATCATGATCGATAGGGGGGATCCTGAGGCACTGCCCCGGCTGCTGCGCGGGCTGGCCCTCTATCTCTACCATGGCCTCGACCTCTCGTTGGTCTAGCCGGTGACTGGTCACTCTGATCGGTACGACGTGTCCTCACCATCTGTGAGAGAATGAAAAAATGTAAGTTCAGATTTCAAGAATCAATAGATCAGCACGAAAGAGTTCAAGAAAGATAGAAATGATTCCTAAAAGTTCGGCAGCCTCTCGAAGATAAGTACAGACGTCTCCGTACCGATCCGCAAGACTCTACTAAACCTGCTCTTGACTGTTGAGTCCTATGTAACCTAGGGCTCTGATACCAAACTGTCACGACCCCAAATCCTAACCGGCCGTGATGGCGCCTATCGTGAAACTAGGCTAGCCGACCACCGCATGTTCGGAATTTCTTTTGAAAATCCCGTTCAAGTTTAAAGCATTTCATAAAAATATACAGAAAATTTCTTAATACAATAGGCCAATATGATACCATACTGCCATCCCCAAAACCCGGAGCCAACATGTCATGAGCATCTAGAGAAATAAGCTAAAATAAACTATTATGATACAAAAGCTTTGAATCAAAGCTAAATACAACAAGAAGGGAAATAGAGATACTCGGACGCTGAACAACTACCTCTAAGTCCCGTAGATCCGACTCCGCACGGAATAATTAGCTAAATCTCGATGTCTGCACCTGAATCTGCACACATAGGTGCAGGGAGTAATGTGAGTACACCAACGCAGTAGTAACGAAAATAAAATAGGTCTGAGCAGCAAGAAACACATAAAATCAATGCCATAAAACCACAAGAGGCACAACCTTACTCTTCAACAGTATAACATAGATATAAGAAATCGTCATGCCTTAAAACCAACTTCAGAAAAACCCTTTAAGAATGTATATTTTTTTCCAACAACTTCAATCGAAAGGTTTAGTATAAAAATAAAATGAATCATATAGAGTCCCCTCGGGCAAAAATATATTTCATAATCTCAGCGTGAAAGTAGTAAAGTCATAAGCAGCCCCTTGGGAAAAACATGAATCATAATCAGCCCATCGGGCATGCCTCACAGTAACTCAGAATCAGTCCTTCAGCACCTCACAGTCACTCATGCCTCCCAATCGCTCGTCACTCGGCATTCGGTAGGTACCTATGCTCACTGGGGGTGTGTACAAACTCCGACTTTGGAGGGGCTCCTTCAGCCCAAGCGCTAATAAACAAGACAAATCATGCAATCAATCACTCTCAGACTCTCGGCCTTTCTCATATCATAAATATCCTCACAACATTGCAGTCAGATACTCTCAACATGCCACTCGGGCCATAAATAAAATGGGGTTCTCGACCCAAATAGTATTTCATTTAAAGAAATCGCAATAACATCAAATAGGAGTGTCAACAATTTCACAAGAAAGACTGAGTGTAAAATCATAGTTTCGAAGTAGTGAGAAAATAAGTAAAATAGCCCCCAAGGGGTTAAAACAAGTTAGCACTAGGCCCCAAACATGGCTTACAGCCCGAATATTTCACAACTCTTTAGAACATAATTTAATACAAGTTTTTGAGTAAATATACAACTCATTAGTTACCGCGGAGAGGACCTAGTCCAATCCAAAAGTGAGTAAGCGCCACATACTCATCATCCGACATGTGCGCCTTTCAAAAATCAGTGAGAAATATGTAGTCCGGGGTTCTATACCCTCAGGACAATATTTATAACTATTATTTACCTCTACCGGGCCACAACACTAGTCTGCAATGCTCTTGCCCCTCGAATTGGATCCCGATTGCTCTAAATCTAGCCAAAACCAGTTTAACATCATCAATATATAACCAAGGAACGCAACCCAATCGAAATCTATCAAATTACACAAAAATCTCGAAATTCAGCCAAACCCGAGCCCCGAGCCCATGCCTCAAAATTCGATATTTTTTACAACACTAAAAACCTTGTCCTCCCACGATTCTACTCATACCAAAATCATCAAAATCGGATCGCAATTGCCTACCCAAAACCTCAAAAGAATTTCCAATTCTCCACCCCTTCTTCCCAACCTTTTCCTACCCAAATCCTTAAAATTTCAAGCCTAATCCGAACAAAATAGCATAGGAACGATGTTAGCAACCAAAGAACTTACCTCTACTGAAGAATCTTGAGTTTCCCTCTCCAAATCGCCTTCAAAGGACTCCTCCCACATGCAAAATGGTGAAAAATAAGAGAACTTTCGCGGAGGCCTTTATATACTGTTCTGCCAGTCATTTCCGCTCCTGCGGACCATTAGCCGCACCTGCGAAGCCGCAGGTGCGATGCTCCTTCTGCACATGTGATCTCCCCTGGGTCTCCCAATTCCGCACCTACGTTACTCTTTCCGCGCATGCGACATCGCAGGTGCGAAAAATTCCTCGCACCTGCGGACCACTCCCCACTCAGCCAAATCACGCACCTGCGGAGCCCAGTCCGCTCCTGCGGAACCGCACCTGCGTCCCTTTCCGCAGGTTTGAAAACACCAGCAACAGCAACCTGCAGATTTACCAAAGTCACTCCAAACTTCCCGTTAACCACCCAAAACCAATCCCGAGCCCCTCGGGGCCCCAACCAAACATACCAACACAACCCATAGCATTATTCCAACTTATTCGAGCCTTCAAAGCACCAAAAACAACACGAAAACACCAAAATTACATCAAATTCAAGCCTATGAACTTTGAAACTTCCAAATTTCGCCAACTATGCCGAAACCAACCAAAACGCCTCCGATTGATCTGAAATTTTGCAGACATATCCAAAATGACATTACGAACCTGTTCCAACTTCCGGAATTCCATTCCGACGCCGATAGCCTATTTTCCACTGCCGACCGGAAATTACAAAAAATTAACTTTCACCAATTCAAGCCTAATTCTACACCGGACACCACAAAAAATATTCTGAACACACTCCTAAGTCCCAAGTCACCTAACGAAGCTATCCGATCCATAAAATATTCATTCCGAGGTTGTTATCCAATAGGTCAACTCTCAGTTGACTTTCTCAACTATTAGGCTACTTTAAAAGGTTAAATGCCTAAACTCTTACCATAACCATTCCAGACCACAACCAACTGACCCAACACATCAAAAAGAGGACAACGATATATAACAACTGCAGAAATAGGGGAAATGGGGTAAATCTCACGGAACGACCGGCCGGGGCGTTACATTCATACATATATACGGCTATCAAAGTATATATATAAACAAACACACATAGACACTTCACTGTAATACTATAACGTATATATAACTTGTTATAGTATATGTTAGTGTGTGTGTATATATAGCACACACACTTCGTGCTGCTTTAACTACATTTAATTAGTATTTCAAAATTCATATAAGTGTAAATCAAAATACTTAATGAAAAGTGAAAACTTACATGTACAGTCGAGGCTCGGCCCTCGACCCACCTTTCTTGATCCGTCTCTTTCTTCTTCTTGACAATATGAGTCTCCTTGAATAACTCATCTTGCTTCATTGTATGCCCCAACTTCTTTTCTTGAAAACTCATAAATTTTAGTTAATAAACATAATAGATATACTTTGAAAATTAAAATAAATTAATCAATTACGTACCAATCTTCTTTTTATTGTCCCTTGGCTGATCGCACCTCCAGTGTGCAAGGAGCCTCCCTTCTCTGTAAGAAGGTTGCGGTAAGCCATTGCCTTTGCAAATCCTCCCATAAATGTTGAAGCAACCAGCCAGGCTTCTTGTGAACTGTCTAGCTTTGGAGAAACTATGCGCCAACCGCTTCCGAGCTTTGAGATTAAAATTTGCAGCCACTTCCGCGTTATAGCGGGTTCCTATAAATACTTGCTCTGTATTTCAAAAGTTAAATATTATATGGAAATATTATAAATGTAAATAATTATACTGCTTAAAAGAACATTTATACCTTAAATTCGTTGAAAATTTGCTTCTTCAGCGTGAATGGGAATTCACTCCAACTCGTATAGGGGGCATCATAAAGCTTTCTGGTGGCTTTGGTGATTATCCTCGTAGTAATAATACTCGAGATGAACATGAAATTTAAAAAAAAACGGAGAACACATTAATATCTTAGTACAAACTGTACAAAAGAATAAACGTAAAAATAACAAATAACTCTTACCCATCACCCTCAGGGACTGTGATGATCCTGCCATACTGATCATAATGCACCTTCTCGTCATCATCAGCATCATTGTCCGAAACTTGTACATTAGAGGCATGCGTGGAAGGTGTAGGGGGGTCAGATCCCTATGACTACGACATAGTTGGATCGACCGCAAGTGGTTGTGACACTAATGGTTGTGACCCTCGTGGCTGTGACACAGATGGATATGATCTATGTGGTCGTGAGGCAGCTGGACTGTATTACAGACGTACAGTCCTATGGCCCTATAATGAAAGACCCAGTGTCTGCACAAAGACGTAGGGCTGGAAATAATGCATCGCCTTAATAACGACCATATTCCCGCGTCAAAGCCTCTTGAAACGAGGCTTGTCGCAAAATTTACAATTGTTTAAAGTTGCATCATCTTTATAATATAACATGCAACCTTCTTCACAACAATCAATTCTCATTGACGAAAGTCCTAGCTTAGAAACCAATCTCTTTGCCTTATAGAAATCACCAGGT
>ML305234.1:0-11464 GCA_005239505.1 Nicotiana paniculata
AATATACAAAAGATGATACAAGTTGTACTGCTGTCTGAGAGAAGTAGACAGAAATAAACAAAACATAAGTCCATAGCACTGCTGAGAATCGCCAAGGGAGGCAGCTCACCGTGGAATCAGGTCCAGAATTTATGTCAAGCTCCGGTCAGATAACCAGAAACACCAGCCTCAGAACCTGTACAATTAAGTGCAGAAGTGCAGCATGAGTACATAAATATATATGTACCCAGTGAGTATCCCGCCTAACCTCGAAGAGGTAGTGGCGAGAGGTCGACATGACACTCACTAAGGTCCAACAGTAATAATACAAAACAGGATATAGTGAAATGCAGTAGACATGTGAGACAGTAGGCAGCAGATACCTATCAATACAGAAATCCAGGAAACTACTGAAAATAAGCAACAATGTACACTTTCCTTTTCCCCCCAAATATTTGTCCAGTCAATACCAATGGAAGCAGTACCAAATAGCCAATCGCACACAAGGGTAAGACAGTCGGCCGGAGTCATAAGGAAATATCTAGACACTGAATAGACGTAAAGCTTCCCCTGCTCGCGAATCATACCTACGACTCGGGTGCTGACACAGTTATATACAATTTCCATAAAGCTTCCCTCGATCACGATCATACCTCCGATTCGAGTGCTGACACACTTATATACAATTACCATAAAAATTCCCTCGATCGCGAATCATACCTGCGATTCGAGTGCTGACTCTCATAGGTACATATATATATATATATACCTAAATATCAATAACTCAGTATGGGCTATACCTGCAACATGGATTAATCAACTAGGAGTTCAAGTGCAACTTTCCACATTTCCAGATCAATTCCAAAGCAATAGGCAGCTCAAAGAACACCCAAGATACATATAAGGCACATAGAGACATGCTTGTGAGACCTAAAACTACCCGACATAGCATGATAGTCGCTACGTACGGACTCTCGTCACTTAGTACGTACGTATCCCCCACAACAAATTACACACAACACATATAACACCTATGGGGACAATTCCCTCTTACAAGGTTAGAAATGAGACTCACCTCGTGTCGAATCTACCCCGCGGACCAAGGATGCACCCGAACTCCGAACTCTACACCCGAGGACTCGCAACTCTTTAGTAGTTAGGTCGTGGAACCTCTTTCCCCAAGCTCCCAAGTCTCTAATGGTGGTGGAAAATGAAAAAAAGGGGGTGAAATCCCGAGTTTTAAAGGAAACACACTGCCTGGCCTAAAAGGGTTCCGCACCTGTGGCTCGAGGACCACACATGCAGTCTCGCGCCTGTGAGTTGGGGCTCGCACCTGCGGAACTGGAGAGGAAGGGCTGGATTCGCACCTGCGGAGGGATGGCCGCACCAGCGGTTCCGCTCCTGCAGACTTTTGTCCGCACCTACGAGAAAGGGGGACCTCACCTGGGGTCGCACCTGCGATGACTGGGACTGCAGGAGCGGTCCTGTACCTGCGACTGGGCAACCGCACCTGCGGTCACACCAGAACAGGTGCACTAGCAGCTAGTTTAGCTGGTTTTTAGCCCCGTTGGGTGACCGGGAGGCCCCTGACCCCACCCGAGCCCTCGTCAAAATATACCAACAAATCCCAAATCATAATACGAACTCGCTCGAGCCTTCGGAACACCTAAAACAACGCTAAAACTCAAAATCACACCTCAAAACCCCATGAACCAAACTTAGGAACTTCAAGTTTTCTAGACTTCGCTAACAACGCGCCGAACTGACCTATATTACTCGGAATGACACCAAATTTTGCAGGCAAGTCATAATTGACATAACGGAACTATTCCCAATATCAAAATTCCGTTCGGACCTCGATAATAAAAAAACACGTCTAAAACCACAATAGGAACTTAAGGAACTTCTTATTTCAATATTAGGCGCCGAAACGCTCCCGGGTCATCATAAACCCATTCCGAGCATACGCCCAGGTCCAAAATCATCACACGAAGCTACCGGAACCGACAAAACTCGATTTCGAGGTCGTTTACCCAAAATGTTGACTGAAGTCAAACTTGGCCTCAAAGGCCAACCCTAAGGAACCAATTGTTCCTAATGCACTCTAAACACCTTCGAATCCCGGACCACCAGTCCCCGCAAGTCATAAATCATAAAAATCTTCTATGGGAATTTTCATTTAGGGGAACGGGGTTCGATATGCAAAACGACCAGTTGGGTCGTTACATTCTCCACCCCTTAAACAAACGTTCGTCCACGAATGGGTCTAGAATCATACCTGAAGTGCCGAATATGTGTGGATATCTGCTCCGCGTGTCCTCCTCGGACTCCCAGGTCGCCTCCTCAACTGGATGGCCCTCCCACTGGACGTTTACGGTAGAAACTCTTTTGGACCTCAATTGGCGGTCCTTTCTATCAATATAGCAACTGGCTCCTCCTCGTAGCCCAAAATCTCATCCAACCGAATAGTGCTGAAATCAACCACGTGAGAGAAGTCGGCGTGGTACCTCCGGAGCATGGATACGTGAAAAACTGGATGAACTCCTGATAAACTGGGAGGCAAGGCCAGCTCATAAGCAATCTCCCCAACTCGCCTCAACACCTCGAATGGACCTATAAACCTCGGGCTCAACTTGAACTTCTTCCCAAACCTCATAATACCCTTCATAGGCGAGACTTTCAACAGGACCCTTTCTCCATCCATAAATGATACATCACGCGCCCTCTGATCCGCGTAACTCTTCTGTCTGGACTGTGCTGTGTGGAGCCTCTCCTGAATCAACTTCACCTTCTCCAAGGCATCCCTCACCAGGTCGGTTCCATATAACTTAGCGTCGCCAGGATCAAACCACCCGATAGGAGAACGACATCGCCGACCATAAAAAGCCTCAAATGGTGCCATCTCAATGTTGGACTGATAACTATTATTGTAAGCAAACTCGGCCAAAGGCAAGAACTGGTCCCACTAACCTCCGAAGTAAATCACACATGCCCTGAGCATGTCCTCTAATATCTGAACTGTACGCTCCGACTGACCATCAGTCTGAGAGTGAAATGATGTGCTGAGGTCTATCTGGGTGCCCATCTCACTATGCAATGCTCTCCAGAAGTGCGAGGTGAACTGAAGACCTCGATCTGATATAATAGATACTGGCACACCATGCAACCAGACTATCTCTCGAATGTAGATATAGGCCAACCTCTCAGAAGTATATGAAGTAGCTACTGGAATGAGATGCGCCGATTTGGTCAATCTATCTACAATGACCCAAACCGCGTCAACTTTCCGCAAAGTCCGAGGCAACCCAACCACAAAGTCCATAGCGATGCGCTCCCTTTTTACTCAGGAATGGCCATTTGCTGAAGTAGGCCTCCTAGCCTCTGGTGCTCATACTTCACCTGCTGGCAATTAAGACACCTAGTCACATACTCCACAATGTCCTTCTTCATCCGCCTCCACCAGAAATGCTGCTTCAAGTCACGATACATCTTCGTCGCACCAGGATGAATAAAATACCGAGAACTATGTGCCTCCTCTAGAATCCTCTCCCTCAGGCCATCAACATTAGGAACACATAAGCGGTCCTGAAGTCTTAGAACACCATCCTCGCCAATATTAGCCTCCTTGGCCCTACCCTGAACCACTGTCTCCCGAAGCTCTGCTAAGCACGGGCCATAGAACTATCGGGCCTTAATCTCCCCCAATAACGAAGACTGAGCAACCACATGAGCTAAAACTCGATGAGGCTCTGAAAGGTCTAACCTCACTAGGCGATTGGCCAAGGACTGAATGTCCAAGACTAGAGGTCTCTCCTCTACTGCAATATAAGCCAAGCTACCCATAATCTTTGCCTTCCTGCTCAAAGCATCCGCTACCACATTTGCCTTTCCCGGTGATAAAGAATGGTGATATCATAATCTTTCAACAACTCAAGCCATCTGCGCTGCCTCAAATTAAGATCCTTATGTTTGAACAAGTGCTGCAAGATACGGTGGTCTGTATAAACCTCACAAGACACTCCATACAAGTAGTGCCTCCAAATCTTAAGAGCGTGAACAATCGCTGCCAACTCCAAATCGTGCATAGGGTAATTCTTCTAATGAAACTTCAGCTGGCGTGAAGCATAAGCAATAAATCTCTGCTCCTGCATCAATACACACCCCAAGCCAATGCGTGAAGCGTCGCAATATACTGTGTACATCCCAGAACCGAAAGGCAATACTAGAACTGGTGCTGAGGTCAATGATGTCTTGAGCTTCTGAAATCTCACCTCACACTCGTCAAACCATCAAAATGGGGCATTCTTCTGAGTCAATCTAGTCAATGGAGCTGCAATAGAAGAGAAACCCTCCACAAATCGGCGATAATAGCCTGCTAGGCCTAAAAAGCTCCTGATCTTTGTAGCTGAAGTAGGACGCGACCAACTCTGAACTGCTTCGATCTTCTGAGGATCAACCTTGATACCCTCCCCAGAGACCACATGCCCCAAAAATTCCACGGAGTCCAACCAAAACTCACACTTGGAGAACTTAGCATATAGCTTTTGTTCTCGCAAAGTCTGGAGCACAACTTTCAAATGCTGCTCGTGCTCCCCCAGGCTACATGAGTAAATTAAAATGCCGTCAATGAAGACAATGGCAAAGGAATCAATATACAGCCTGAATACCCTATTCATCAAATCCATGAATGTTGCTGGGGCATTAGTCAAGCCAAAGGACATCACCAAGAACTCATAATGGCCATATCTCGTACGAAAAGCAGTCTTCGGAACATCTGAAGCCCGAATCCTCAACTGATGATACCCCGATCGCAAATCAATCTTAGAAAACACACGAGCACCCTGAAACTGGTCAAACAAATCATCGATGCACGGCAAGGGATACTTGTTCTTAATGGTAACCTTGTTCAACTGACGGTAATCAATACACATCCGCATAGACCATCCTTCTTCTTCACAAATAAAACTGGAGCACCCCACGGTCATACACTCGGTTTGATGAACCCCTTAGCTAACAACTCCTCAAACTTCTCCTTTAACTCCTTCAACTCTTTCGAAGCCATACGGTACGGAAGAATGGATATAGGCTGAGTGTTTGGAGCTAAATCAATGCAGAAATCAATATCACGGACCGGAGGCATGCCCGGAAGATCCGAAGGAAGTACATCCGCAAACTCTCGAACCACTGGCACGGAATCAATCGTCGGAGACTCGGCGGTGGTGTCTCGCACATAAGCAAAATAGGCTAGACAACCCTTCTCGACCATATGTCGAACCTTCAAAAAATGAAATAACCCGACTGGCTGCACTAATTGAAGAACCCCTCCACTCCAGCCTAGGCGACTCGGGCATGGCTAAAGTAACTCTCTTGGCATGAAAATCAAGAATGACATGATAAGGAGATAGACAATCTATGCCTAGAATAACCTCAAAATCGACCATGTTGAGCAATAAAAGGTCAGCTCTGGTCTCAAACCCACAGAAGGTGATCACACAAGACCGATACACCCGGTCTAGCACCACAGAATCGCCCACAAGAGTGGACAAATATATAGGAGATCCCAAGGATTTACGAGAAACATCCAGAAAATGAGCAAATAGGGCTGAAACATATGAATAAGTGGATCCTGGATCAAACAATACTCAATCCTATCTACCACATATTGAGATAATACCTGTGATCACAGCGTCTGAGGCCACTGCATCTGATCTGGCCGGATTAGCATAAAATCTTGCTGGAGTACCGAAATCCGCGCTCCACTAGAGTGAACAAGAGCTTCCTGACCTCCCCCTGATTGGCCTCCACCTCTAGGACGACCTCTGCCGACCTGTCCTCCACCTCTAGGTGGCCGGACTGCTGGTGCTGAACTCATAGGATGATAAACCTGCTGCACTATCTTGCCCCGAAACCTGGGACAAGCCCTCCTCACATGGCCAAGATCCCCGCACTCGTAACATCTCACAAGTGACATATCTTGTTGTCCCGAAGAAGAAGAATCCTGAATGGCCGGAGAGAGATGTGAACCCTTAGGCATAGCACTGAAATAGGAACTGGAGGATCTCTGGTGACTGGAGTAACCACTAGGAGAACTCTGAATAGCTGGAGGACGGTAAGAGCGCTCTGGCATGGCACTGAACTAGGGCCTAACTGGGACACCTCGAGGAGGTGGTGGAGGTGCTGAATAAGAAGTCCTGCTGGGCTGACCACCCCCAAAGCGACCTCTGCTCCTAGCTAGGTGATGCGAGGCTAGAATTCATGGTTTAACATGTTATATGCCTTATATTTTATGTGCGTTAATGATAAAAATACACTTTTTTATGTGCATAATAGAGTCTATTTCATGTGTAGGTGTATTGGAGATGGAGACCGAGCTAAAGGGATGCAAATACATCGAAAATACGCTCAAGAGGCGAGGAGGAGTGCACCAGGCTATAGTCGGGTGTTTGAGCCCAAACGCCTGACCCTGCCTGGCGTTAGCTAGGCACCAGAGCCCAAACGCCTGACCCTGCCTGGCGTTAGCCAGGCATTAGAGCCCAAACTCCTGCCTTAGCCTGGCGTTATCCAGGCGCCAGGGCCCAAACGCCGGGCCCCTGTTCCGGCTAAATTCGAGTTTTTGAAGAGTTTAAGTGTCTCCCAGTTGGAACAGATGTCTCCTACATGTTTAGGGTTTATCCCAAACATATAAATAGACCCCAAAAACACAACTTGAAGGGGTATTCAAAGAGAGGAAGTCATTAAAGTGAAGAAAACCTGTGGATTACTACTCAGCAAAGCAAAAACACTAATTTTTATCTCCTTAATTCATTACTCTGTAATTCAATTATGCACGTTATTTTAGATTTGATACTTATGAATATGAGTAGCTAATTTTCTTAATCTAGGGTTTTGGTGGAACCCGTTGGGGGACAAACTTATGGTGATATTAATATAGTTTGGTTGATTGTTCATCTCTATTTGTTCAACTACGTTCTTGTTGTAGCTAATTGAATGGCCATCAATTAGCTGTGCCTATTTAGTGTGTATCTACTTGAGAGAGAGTGCATATTTAGGTAATTGTTTGAACAACACCACTCCCAGAGTATAGACGAAAGTCATAGACGAGGGTTTAGAAGTTGGATTAGAAATAACGATACTTCGGATGCAATCTAAAGTGAACTGTCATGNACTTGAGAGAGATTTATGGTAGATAGAGTGTTCATGATTGATAGAGATAATTAATCAAGTTCTAGGAAATATCTGAGAAGTAAGTTCACCAACGGAGGAAACCATAACCTTATAACTTTATCATAATTGTTTACAACATATTGTCAGTAATTGTTAGTTATTATTATTATCAGTAGAATTAGTAAAATATCACCAATTTATATTAAAAAGTCTTTAGAGAATTGATTGAGTAAAAGTTGCGTATTCTAAAGACTTGATTGATACGTAAATTCCCTGTGGGATCGACTCTGGGCATAATACCCCGGATTATATTTGCAACGCCCGTTTAGTCTTTTATTAGACATAGTTGAGCGTGATCAAATTATGCTGCACTTATTACAGAACAAAGGGCTATTCTCAGGGTCATACATTGAAGACCCCCAGCAACACTTGAAAAACTACCTGTCAATCTGCAAAACACAGAGGCAGCCTAACGTCACTTAGGAGGCAATAAAACTGTTGTTGTTTCCATTCTCAGTGACTGGTGCTGCCCAGACTTGGCTAAACTCACTCCCCATAAATTCCATTACCATGTGGGAGGAGTTACTTAAGCAATTCATGAACAAGTTTCACCCACCTAAGAAGACTGCCCAACAAATAGATGAAATCTTAAGCTTCAGACAGAAACCAGCTGAAACTTTACAAGAGACATGGGAGAGATTTAAGGGTATGTTGGTTATCTGTCCACATCATGGCATCCCAGAGCAAATGTTGGGGTAGCGTTTCTATATGGGTTTGGCTGATACTGTTAAAGCAAATGTAGATGCTTCGGCAGGTGGAGCATTTCTGAGAAAAACGTGGAGAGAGAGTCAAATCTTACTTGATAAAATGGCACAGAATTCAGGATGGACAACAAGGAATGCACCTATTACTCTTGTAGTTCATTCAGTGCCATTTGATCCATCTAATACAATTGCAGAGAACGTGGCCATCTTGATAACACAAATGAGTATACCTACTAAGAAGGTGGAGGAATCAGGACCAAAAACAACAAGTACACATCGTAGACACAACCAATGGAGGCTTATGCACATCATGCATTAGTCAACCAATTGGTAACCACTGGAATGTAGAATGTGATAACCCTCCTTATCCAGAAAATATGAATTATGTGACAAATTATGAACGTCAAAGACAAGAGGGGCAGAATTGGGGTCAACAAGTTCAACCATATAGGCCACCTCACCAACAGCAGAATAGTGGAAATATGGGCGCCATGAGACCACAAGGCAATGCAGCACCATATCAGAGACCGCACGGTTATAACCATCAGAATCAGCAACAATCATACTACCCTCCTCAGCATCAACAGGGGGGAAGGCAAGAAGATGGGTTTTCGCGGTTGAAAGATATGATGCAACAGGTGATTGGGTTAAATACCAAAGTCAGTGAGAGAGTAGATGCACATGATGCAACTATTAAAAATATTGAAGTACAACTGGGGCAGATTTCAAATGCAGTTAACAATCGTCCTCACGGAACTTTACCTGCTGATACTCAGGTGAACCCAAGGGACCAGGGCCCAAAATAATTAATGGAAGTGACCCTCCGCAATGGTAGAGACCTAGACCTAGAACAAGAAAGGAGGCATGAAAATAGACAGACAAACATACTAGTACAGGTACCTAATGAAATTGATGACTTTATCCCATTGAGTAAGGGCACAATGCAACCAGCTGAAGGAGAAGTTAATAAGCAAGGCGAAGCTGAGAAAGAACTTGAAGAAATACCAGAGCCAGCAGTTGAGGTGGTAGTGGAAAAGGAAAAAGAACAGATAACAGAAAAGAAAACAGCACCAACTCCATTCCCTCAAAGGCTAGCAAAATATCAGAAGGATGAGCAGTATAAGAAATTCTTGGACATGCTAAAACAGATACAGGTAAATATCCCATTGATTGATGAATTGAAGGAAATTCCTGGCTATGCTAAAATGATGAAAGACTTAATGTCCAGAAAATTTGACTTCCAAGACCTGGCTACTGTCACTCTTACCCAGACTTGTAGTGCAGTGGTGACACGTCCTATTGTTGAAAAGTTGGCTGACCCGGGGAGTTTTACAATTCCTTGTACTATTGGAAACTTCTCTTTCGCCAAAGCCCTATGTGACTTGGGAGCCAACATTAATCTGATGCCACTAGCTATATATAAAAGACTGGGGATTCGTAGAGCCAGGCCTACTTCTATGTTGTTGCAACTCCCTGCTAGGACGGTAAAGAAACCGTCGGGTATTCTAGACGATGTGTGGGTGCAAGTGGGGAAATTTGTATTCCCTGCTGACTTTGTGATCCTAGACTGCCGAGTAGATGAGGAAATTCCCATAATCTTGGGAAGGCCATTTTTGGCCACATACAGAGCACTCATCGATTGTGAGACTGGTGAGCTTAAGATGAGGCTCAATGATGAAGAAATCACATTCAACGTGCAGAAGTCTATGAGGTGACCAAGTGAGTTCGCTAACGGTTCTCTTATTGATGACGTGAATGTGATATTGGAAGAAGATGACACAGCCTTAATTGTTGGGGATCCTTTGGCTGTATGTTTGATGAACTTAGATGATATGAACGGTGAGGAACTAGTAGAAAGGGTATTAGCATTAGAAGGAAAAGGGACATGGTCTAGGGTTCTTGAAATTGAACCATTACACTTGGAAAAGAGAGAGAACCCACCAGCCAAGACCTCAATTGAAGTACCACCCAAGTTAGAGCTGAAGCCTTTACCAACGCACCTCAGGTATGCATTTCTTGGACCTAACTCTACATTACCGGTTATTATATCATCTGGGTTGTTAGATGTGCAGGAACAACAGCTATTACAGGTACTTTCTGAATGCAAGACTGCCATTGGCTGGACGATGGCAGACATCAAAGGGATCAACCCAGCTTATTGCATGCATAAAATTCTCTTGGAAGAGGGGCACACACCTTCTAGGGAACACCAAAGACGGTTAAAACCAAATATGAAGGAAGTGGTAAATAAAGAAGTGATAAAGTTATTAGATACGGGAATCATTTTCCCTATCTCCGACAGCAGCTGGGTTAGCCTAGTACAGTGTGTACCAAAAAAGGGGGGTATGGCAGTCGTAAGAAATGATAAAAACGAGCTGATATCCACTAGAGCTGTTACGGGTTGGAGAATATGCATGGATTATAGGAAGCTAAACCTTGCCACCCGNTTGGCCTCTGCAATGCACCTGCAACATTTCAACGGTGCATGATGGCCATTTTCACAGACATGGTGGAGGATATTATGGAGGTCTTCATGAACGATTTCTCAGTGGTGGGAAATTCAATTGATGAATGCCTTAAAAATTTGAACTGTGTCCTAAAAAGGTGTATCGAAACGAACCTAGTGCTCAATTGGGAGAAGTGCCACTTCATGGTACAAGAGGGAATTTTCTTGGGACATTTGGTCTCAAGTAAAGGTATTCAAGTGGATAAAGCTAAGGTAGAAGTGATTGAAAAACTCCCTCCACCTACGTCAGTCAAAGCTATTCGTAGCTTCCTGGGACATGCCGGATTCTACCACCGATTCATCAAAGATTTCTCCAAAATTGCCAACCCTCTTTGTAAGTTACTAGAAAAAGATAACCCATTTGTTTTTTTTTATGATTGCAGGGTAGCGTTTGAGAAGCTAAAGAAGCAGCTAGTCACTGCACCGATTATAGTTTCCCCCGATTGGGAGCAACCATTTGAACTCATGTATGACGCAAGCGACTATGTTGTAGGAGCCGTGTTGGGCCAGCGAAAAGATAAGGTAATGCACCCAATTTACTACGCAAGTAGGACATTGAGTGGAGCTCAGTGAACTACACGATAACAGAAAAAGAAATGTTGGTTGTAGTATTTGCATTTGACAAATTCAGGTCCTACCTGATCGGGTCAAAAGTGATCGTGAACACTGATCATGCAGCCATTAGGTACTTGGTAGAGCAAAGAGAATCTAAGCCACGCTTAATTCGTTGGGTGCTGCTTTTGCAAGAATTTGACTTGGAAATTCGTGACCGTAAGGGAACGGAGAACCAAGTCGCTGATCATTTATCACGCCTCGAAGGTGCTAAACAGGCACCTGAGGCTGAGGATATTCTGGAAACCTTTCCAGATGAGCAGCTGCTGGCCACAAATGTGAGAGAGGTGCCATGGTATGCAGACATTGCTAATTACCTGTCATGCGACATTGACCCTTATGAGCTCTCCTATGTACAAAATAAAAGATTCTATATTGATAGCCGTAACTACTATTGGGATGAACCTTATTTGTTTAAAATTTGCATAGATAACATGAT
>ML305236.1:0-12227 GCA_005239505.1 Nicotiana paniculata
TAATTATATCTTTTGTGATAAATCTCTTGAATCGATAAGTTAATTGAGTTGAATCTGTCAAAAAGTTAATCATAAGTCTTCATGGGACGATATCTACTTACTACTTTATTACTTGACGACCACGTATACTTGTGTGGGTGTGTTTGGTCGCAATAAGTTTTTAGCGTCGTTGCCGGGGACTTAAAAATTAGCTATTTGACTGAGTTAAATCCTTATTAATTATTTGTTCAAGTTTTAATTTTTAGTTTGCTTTGTTTGTGTTAACGCAAGCTCTTCTCGTGAATGCGGAGGAGTAGAAGCGCAAACAACCTCCTTCCTCTGGATCCAAAAATTGAACGAACACTCCATAGAGTGAGGAGGGAAGTCGAAGCTAGAACGAGAATAGAAAAAGAGTTGGACATCGTAGTTCAACCACAACCAATAGAGATGGCAGGTAATGAAGAGCGTCCGATGATAGAAGCCGCAAGGCCCAATCTTGCTAATATGACTTAGGCTATTGTGAAGCCTGATATCACAGGGCATTTTGAACTCAAACATTACATGGTACAGCTGATTCAGTCCACAGGGCAATATGTGGGTCTATATCATGAAGACCCACAGAGGCAAATCCAGAATTTTTTGGAAATTACGGACACCTACAATTATCCTAACGTTTCCAAGGACTATGTCAGGATGACATTATTTCCCTTTTACTTGATGCGGGAAGCTAAGGAATGGTTGCAAAAGGAGCCCGCGAACTCAATCCGCACTTGGGATGATTTGGCAAGGAAATTCTTAATCAAGTTTTTCTCTACTAAGAAGACAAAATCACTGAGAAGCCAAATTCTTTGGTTCCAACAGCGGGATGGAGAGACACTTTGTCAAGCTTGGGAAAGATACAAAAAGCTACTCAGAGACTGCCCGCATCATTGTCAGACTGATGAGGTATTGGGGCACACTTTTGTTGATGGGCTAGACGAGAAATCAAAAATGAATCTTGATTCAGCTTGTGGGAGTAGTTGCATGGCCAGACCATACAGTGAGATTCAACTCTTGCTAAATAACTTCACTGCTAATGATCATAATTGGCAAGGAGAGGGTGACGCAAGAAGAGCAATTAAATAGAAAGCAGCTGGGTTGATCGAGCTCGATGAACTCTCAGCCATGAGAGCAGATATTGCAAAGCAGGCAAATCAGATAAATAGAATGTCAATGCAACAAACACAATAGATTCAACATGTACAACAAATGTCTATTTGCTGCGAACTGTGTGGTGATAGTCATATGAGTGACATGTGCCCAACGAATCCTGGATCTATATATTATGTGGGGCAACAAAGCAGAGGCTTAATGAATCAACATGCACAACATGGGAACACTTACAATCTGAATTGGAGGAATCACCCTAACTTCTCATGGGGCGGAAACCAACAGAATCAGAATCAATATAGGCCCCAAGGAAATTTCAATCAGCCTCAGAAGCCACCCTAACAAACAGAAGAGAGTACGAATTACTTGCTAAAGAAGTTGTTGCTTGACAATCAATAGCTCAGGACTGATTTCAGACATCTTGAGAGGCAAATGGGACAGTTAGCAGCAAATCAAAATTCTAGACCTGCAAGTGCTCTTCCCAGTTATACTGAGAAAAACCCTCAAGTTGATGCAGTCACACTCAGAAACGGGAGGGAACTAGAGGAAGTGCCAAAGAAGAAAAAGGACAAGCCTATACCTGAGGGGGAGCTGATCCCTAAGGCAATACACGAGTCAAAGAAAAATAATGCAGGTTCAGAGCCAGCGGAGGCTGAAAGGCCACCACCGCCTTTCCCCCAGAGATTGCAGAAAAAGAATGATGATCGCATGTTCAACAAATTTCTCTCTATGTTAATCTAGGTTCAATTACATATTCCATTGGTGGATGTACTTCGTAAAATTCCAAAGTATGCTTAGTACATAAAAGATATAGTGGATCACAAGAGGAAATTGACGGAGTTCGAGACAGTTGCACTGACTGAGGAGTGCACTTTAAGGGTCCAAAACAAGCTCCCTCAAAAGCTTAAGGATCCTGGCAGCTTCACCATTCCTGTGCAAATTGGTAATATTGACGTGGGTCGTGTTCTTTGTGATTTGGGGGCTAGAATAAATCTAATGCCTTTGTCCTTGTTTAAGCAATTGGGTCTGGGAGCTCCAAGACCCACCACTGTGATGATGCAATTAGCTGATAGGTCCATAGCCTACCCTGAAGGAGTGATTGAAGATGTGCTACTGCAGATTGGGAAATTCATCTTCCCAGCTGACTTCATTATTCTAGATTTTGAGGCTAATGAACAGGTTCCAATTATATTGGGACGATCCCTCTTAGCTACTGGTGATGCAATAATTAAAGTGAGAGAGGGAAAAATGATTATGAGGGTGGACAACGAGGAAACAGTCTTTAATGTCTATAAAGCAATCCAACTTCCCCGCCACTATGAGGAGTTGTCTATGATATTTCTTGTAGAGGTGGATGAGAAACTGCTAGACACAAGTGTATATCTAGAAGACTCTCTAGAAAAAACACCCATGTTGTTCGATATCTTGATGATTGATGATGACGTTGAATAGATGATGCATATCCTAGATACATCTTGTGCTTACATGCAGGGAACACACCCGTTTGAGCCTCTTAACAGGCCAAATGGGCCTTCTCCGAAGCCGTCAATTGAAGAAGCTCCAAAATTAGAGCTTAAACCTCTGCTCCCGCACCTTCAATATGCTTATTTGGGTAGTTCTGACACTTTACATGTTATTGTTTCTTTTGACTTGTCTAAATTGCAGGAAGAAAAGCTGTTGAGAGTGCTACGTGAGCACAAGCGAGCAATTGGGTGGACAATGTCTGACATTAAAGGCATTAGTACAGCTTTCTGCATGCATAAAATCCTCATGGAGGAAGGACACAAGCCAAGTGTAGAGCAACAACGCCGACTAAATCCAATCATGAAAGAGGTGGTAAGAAAAGAAGTGATTAAGTGGCTTGATGCAGGTATTGTATTTCCAATCTCAGATAGCAAATGGGTAAGCCCCGTTCAATGTGTACCTAAGAAAGGGGGATGACTGTGGTGGTTAATGAAAATAATGACTTAATCGCTACAAGAACTGTTACTGGGTGGAGAATTTTCATAGATTATAGAAAACTGAACAATGCCACCCGGAAAGACCATTTTCCCCTCCCCTTTATTGACCAAATGCTTGATAGATTAGCTGGCCAGGAATACTACTATTTCCTGGATGGTTATTCGGGGTATAATCAGATTTCTATAGCCCCATAGGACCAAGAGAAAACCGCATTAACGTGTCCTTATGGCACGTACGCGTTCAAAAGAATGCCCTTCGGTCTCTGTAATGCACCTGTGACTTTTCAAAGGTGTATGATGACTATTTTTACTAACATGGTTAAAAGATTTGTAGAAGTAGTCATGGATGATTTTTCTATGTTTGGATGTTCTTTTGATACTTGCTTAACGAACCTTGATAAGGTGTTTGCTAGGTGTGAAGAGACAAAACTTGTATTAAACTGGGAAAAATGCCATTTCATGGTACATGAAGGTATAGTCCTGGGGCACAAAGTGTCCAAAAATGGGTTGCAGGTGGATAAAGAAAAGGTGGAAGAGATTGAAAAATTTCCCCCACCGACTTCCGTAAAAGGCATTCGCAGTTTCTTGGGCCATGCAGGTTTTTATCGTCGTTTCATTAAAGAGTTTTCGAAAGTTTCTTATCCTTTGTGCAGGCTCCTAGATAAAGATGTCCCTTTCAAGTTTGATGATGCCTGTCTGAAAGCATTTGAGGATATGGAGGGAAATTTAGTGACTGCACCTATTATCGTTGCTCCGGATTGGGAGCAACCATTTGAGTTGATGTGCGATGCAAGTGACATAGCAATCGGAGTTGTTTTGGGGCAAAGGAGAAACAAAATCTTTCACTCCATTTACTATACGAACAAGACTCTGAATCCAACCCAGATGAACTACACAGTTATTGAAAAAGAGTTGCTTGTAGTGGTGTGGGCGTTTGACAAGTTCCAATCCTATCTAGTGGGGCCAAAAGTCATCGTCTACACAGATCATTCAGATATCAGGTAGTTGTTTGAGAAGAAAGACGCCAAGATGAAGCTGATTCGTTGGGTCCTCCTCCTGCAAGAATTTGACTTAGAAATTCGAGATCGAAAAGGGACAGAAAATCAAGTTGCTGATCACTTGTCCCGACTCAAAAATCGAAGCCACGTAGCTGGGGGGGGGGGGGNTGTCCCGACTCGAAAATCAGAGCCATGTAGCTGGGGGGTCAATCAAAGAAACATTTACCGACGAGCAGTTATTAGCAGTCACCTCAGGTGAAGCCCCATGGTATGCTGATTATGTGAATTTTATTGCAAGTGGGGTGACATCACCAGAATTGACACCTGACAATAGAAGACGATTCTTACATGATGTGAGGCTCTACGTATGGGATGAGCCATTCTTATATAGGCAGTGCACAGATCAGTTGGTGCGAAGATGTGTTCCTGAGGAAGAGATGAATTCAATACTCCATGACTGCCATGCTTCACCATATGGAGGTCATCACGGTGGGGACAGAACCGCCCAAAAAGTGCTACAATCGGGTTTCTATTGGCCAAAATTGTTTAAGGATGCACATGCCTTTGTTAAAAATTGTGACAGATGCCAAAGAATCGGAACTATCACGAAGAAGCACGAGATGCCTCTGCAAAAATGTTCTAGCACTTGAGCTTTTTGATGTTTGGGGGATTGATTTCATGGGACCATTCCCATATTCTAATGGTCACATGTACATCTTAGTGGTGGTCGATTATGTGTCAAAGTGGCTAAAGTCCATTCCTCTTCCTACTAATGACACAAAGGTAGTGGTAAACTTTGTCAAGAAGCACATCTTCACACGTTTTGGGACTCCAAGAGTGTTGATAAGTGACGGAGGTACTCACTTTTGTAACAAATTTCTGAATAATGTTCTTGCAAAATATGGATTTAAGCACAAGGTGTCCACTGCCTATCATCCCCAAACGAGTGGTCAAGTAGAAGTTTCAAACAGAGAGGTAAAGCAGATTTTGGAAAAAATAGTGAGCGGCAATAGAAAAGACTGGGCCGCGAAATTGGATTACGCATTATGGGCATATCGAACTGCACACAAAACTCCCATTGGTACTTCTCCGTATAGGTTGGTTTATGGGAAGGCATGCCACTTGCCCGTTGAGCTTGAACACAAAGCCTATTGGGCGATTAAAAAGCTAAATATGGAGATAGACTTAGTTGGTGAGAAGAGATTGCTGCAACTAAATGAGCTTGATGAATTTCGGCTGCACGCATATGAAAATGCCAAATTATATAAAGAAAAGACGAAGAGGTGGCATGACAAGCACATCAAACATCGTGAGTTCGAACCAGGCCAGGAAGTTCTCTTGTTCAATTCAAGGTTGAAGCTTTTCCCCAAAAAGCTTAAGTCTCGTTGGGCAGGTCCTTTTGTTGTGGTAAGTGTAAGGCCTCATGAAGCGGTGGAATTGCGTGATAAGAGCTCAAACAGTACATTCTTAGTAAATGACCAGATAATAAAGCATTATTGGGGTGGTGACATTGCACGTCATAATACCTTAGTGGACTTGGCCGATACGTAAACATGTGTTGAGTCGTGCCGTGACGTTAAATCAGGCGCTTGTTGGGAGGCAACCCAAAATTTTTTATTGCTTTAGTAGTTAACTTCTTAAATTTTATTTTTTAAGTAGGGTAGATAGATTTTGCATCTTTCTTTGTAGGATTAGAATTGGTAGATATAATGGTGTAGGACATGTAATTGAGTATTTAAAAAGGCTAGGGGAATCGGGTTGTTAATAAAAAATAAAAAAAAAGCTAAAAAAACTAAAATTTGCTGCCCAGGTCAGCGCCCAGCGCTGCCTGGTGCGGCAGAAACAGTAACAACACGGAAAAAAATCTCTTTATTTTATTTTATTTTATTATTATTTTTTAAATACCCACACCCATTAAACTCAACCCAATTACCCACCTACACTACCATTATAACCCACCTTCTACCCATATACCCAAACCCACTTACACAATAATTCCCTAAGAAACACAAAATAAAGAAAAAAATCAATCCCCTCCCTCTCCCCTCCACATCCGCGTCCCCTCTCCCCTCTCCCCAAAAAAAAAATTCAAAATTTTTTCTCTTGCTTCTCTTCTCCAATCTTCAGGATACAAAATGGCTCGCGATAGTGCTACCAAAGGAAAAGGCATTGGAAAATCCTCCTCCACCTCTCCTGCACCCAAGAAAAGAAAGCAAGGAGATGGCCTCTCCCGCCAAGAAAAAGGCAAGCAATTGGCCAAGAGCTCACAACCTGCACCTTTGAAACCCCGAACCCGGTTGGATTTGGTAAATGATGCGGCGATTGCATGGCACAGGGACTTTGTGCCAAAGGGTCGTTATATCTCCGAGGTAGGGATTAACACCAAGGCCTTGGAACGGAACTTTCCTGAGGTGATGAGCCAACTCCGTGCCAGGAACATGGAGAAGTTATTGACATGCCCCAGACCAGCAACTTTGAGTATGGTCCGGGAACTATATGCCAATTGGCACGCCGGGCATGATATTTCACAAGTACGGGGTGTTGAGATTAAAATGCACAGGGCGGACATATGCAAATACTTGGGGGTTGAAGATGTTGACCCCAGGAGACTTCACAAATTTGGCAAGAGCCCCAAATACACCTTGATACGTCACACTTTGTGTGGCGTTGATTCGAATGCCAAATGGACCAAACAACACGGCACGATTCATATTCATATGGTACAGTTCGATTTTAACAAGACTGCCAAGGTGTGGCAGAATTTTGTACAGGCCCGTCTCATGCCTGCTGAGTATATTAGTGACTGCACTCGTGCTCAAGTGTGTGTCATCTATCTTTTTATTGGGGAAGATGGCCCGTACGAGGTTCGGGCGGCAGATCAAGAGGTTTTTCCTTGGAAATTTGCTCACCAAGTATATGATGGACCGCGGGGTACCTGAATACAAGGGGTATGACGAGGTGGTGGAGCCTCCACCCGGGCTAATGGACATTACTACACTGCTGGAGACATCATCCAAGCTAACACTAGTTGTCCCTACGATGGATCTGTTGGACAATTTTCTTGAGGGATTAAAGTCTGAATAAAATACCAAAAAGATTTTTTGTTATTGTTTTGTAGGTAGTTAGGTAGTATCCCTTGGTTTTTCTTTCGACACCGGTTCTTTTCCAAGGGTGTAGCTCGAACCGGGTATTCTAGTTAGTGCTTATTTTTATTTTGTTAGGAGTAGGTTAAGGAAGAAAATTGATGTGATCTAAGATACCTATTGACATGGTTGGTGTTGGCTAGTTAAGTTATGGAATACACTCTGTCTTCCTGCATATATGATTTGAATTGTAATGCCCAAGTAAATTAAGTAGCCTACTCTTTGACGCCTCTTTCTCAGTTGATTGACTTGTATGCTACCTAGTGCATTGTTGCTTAAAAATTCTCAACTTGTTATGCTTGCTTGACTTGAGAGTCACAAAGAACCTTCTTGAGTGAGTCAAGTGCCATGTGTGTGTAAGGATTCTTGATATTTTGTGCTATCCTGTGTAGTCTAGAACTTGCCGGTGTGTTATCAACGCAAAATCATTAAGTTATGCTAGTCTAGGAGATGACGTAGGCATTTCTTTCTTGATCATAAAAGTGCTTGTCACTGACAAATAAAATTTTCCCGTTGCTAGCCCTTTTGAGCCTATAGACCGTTTCCTTGACAACCACATTACAAGCCTATATCCTTTTGTTCTTAATTTACATTGTTTTGATCCTTGTACCTCTTAAAGCACTTTAATTGTGAAATGAGTGCTAAAATAAGTAAGAAAGGACTAAGTGTGGGGTGGCTTTTGAGTGGAACCATAGAAGGGCCCGTAAGGTGCACTAAAATTGTGAAAAAGTTCACTATCTTATGAACTTCATAGTATGGAGTGTGTGAAGAAAAAAAATGAAAAAAAAATGAAAAAAAGCAAATAAAATTTCAAATAATGTAAAAAGACACACATCTCCTAATCATTCTCATTCATTCTAGTGAAACTATAGAGGTGCTTAATGGAGAAGAGGGCTATGTTATATATGATGTATGACAAGTGTATGGATTGAGAATAAATTGAGCTTGATTTTCGAGTGTAGTGTATTAAAGTGCTTAGAAGGGTTAGTCATTATTCCTAAATATATCCTACTTGTCGCTTATCCTACATTACAACCTTAAAGTCCTAATTGATCCTAGATTTGGCTAGCTTAGATTAGTAGAGATGTACACTACGAGCAAGCTTATGGTACGACCACGGGATGCACATGAATTCTTTGTGAGGTTGAGTGAATTTTGTTCAATTGTGTGATGTCCTTGCTTTATTTTCAATTACATATTTGAATGTGTGGACAACTTTGATATTCACTCTTTTGCTTGTGGTGAGGGCACTTGGTCTCATGACGGATTGGTGATGTTGTATTCTTTCTTGTGTTGGGTGAGTATGTGAGTTGAGGATGCTTAGTGGTAGCAATCATATTTTTAGGTAAGGTAGTTGTGGAGGGGTTTCTTGAGTGTTTGAGTTCCTTGAATAATATTAAGTACACTTGGGTTACTTAAAAGCGGGAAGAATGTGAAAATTGTGTGTTCATGCTTAATTGTCAATATCGATTATATTCAAAAGGTGGGGTGTTGATTGAATTAATTGTGAAGTCCTCTTTCATAATGTTAATCATGTGTTTGAGGGTAGTATGTTGTCCCATTGCTCGGGGAAGAAACGCACAAAATTAGAGCAAAAACGCATAAAATCGGGAAAGGGAAAATTTGGGCTCCACAGGCAGGGCTGGGTGCCACCTGTGGCGCTGGAGGCAGTAAACTATTTCCAGGAAGCGCCCTGGTGGGCGCCTGGCGCTACCCAGGGCGCCGATGATGCGAATCTCTCCTAATTTGACCGGGACTCAGTTAATTCGACCCTAGACCTACCCAACACGTATAAAAGTAAGTCTAAACTCAATTTTGGAGGGGAGAACGTGATTTTTGGAGAGAAACAAAAGAGCAACACACGTGGGAGCACGAATTTCATCAATTCTTCCATATCTTTTCTAGTACTCATTGATTTTATGTTTGAAAACATTATTTTTGATGATTGTATGAACATGTGTATCTAAGAACCCTATTATTCTAGGGTCATGGGTGAAACATGAATATTATATTTGAAGTTTAATTTGACGAAGTTGATTTTATCATATTGGGTTGTGTATTTAAGTATGTTCTTAATTATTTTGCTGAGTAGCTAACAGTGAAATACTATCTACGAATCTAGAGTTGAACTCGAAAGTGGGAATTTTAGATTGCATATTGAATTAAATAGAGCAGGTTCTTGAACCCGGGCATCGGGAACGAATTCGCAATTAGGATAGACATATACTTATTTTCCTTGCTTGGTTGAAATACAGGAATTGTGAATGCATTCTTGTTAATCTCGATTCCATAGACATATAGGCATTAAGTTAACCTGAATAGGAGAATAAGAACTCGAAAGATTCTTATGAGTAATATCAACCCTGTCAATCAACAATCTAGATAAATCACTTAGTCATTTTAAGCCAAGAATATANGCGTGGGTGTGTTTGGTCGCAACAAGATGTCTGTACTTATCTCCCAGAGGCTATGAAGTTAGGAACAAGTTCACTTTTATTCAAATCTGTCGTGTGATTCTTGTTGTCTCAATTCTTCTATTCTTATTCTCTCACAGATGGCGAGAACACGTGCCGCTTCTTCTGCTGATCAGCAACTGAATCCTCAAGCAGTAGCTCCTACAAGGGGAAGAAGCCGAGGCCTTGCCATAGGCCGAGGCAGGAAGGGGCAGGGCTCAGCCCAGAGCCCAAGTAGCTACCCCAACTGCGGAGCTTCAGATAGAGCTCGATGAGGAGGCTCCAGCTTAGATCGTTCCAGCGGGACCAACTCAGGTCCCAGATGGGTTTATTTCTACCCAGATGCTTCAGGATGCTTTGGTCCGACTAGTGGGCCTTATGGAGAGTGTATCCCAGACTGACGCATTCCCATAGCAGTAGTCGTATCTCAAGCTGGAGGATGAGCCCAGACTCCTACCACCTACACTTCGGAGCAGATGTCTCCCCAGTTTCAGACCCCAGCAGCTCATCCAGTTGGGGTAGTTTAGCTAGTTGTTGCAGCACCGCCCGTTGATGGGACAACTATGTCCTCCGAGGCCTTGTGGAGATTGGATAGGTTTACCAAGCTTTTCCCAGTCTATTTCAGCGGTGACACTTCAGAGGATTCCTAGGAGTACCTTGATAGGTGCCATAAGGTACTTCGGAACATGGGTATATTAGAGACCAATGGGGTTGACTTTGCTGCCTTCCAGATGATCGGTTCCGCCAAGAAATAGTGGAAAGACTATTTGTTGACTAGACCAGCTGGGTCACCTACTCTTACTTGGGATCAGTTTTCACATCTCTTCTTGGAGAATTTTCTGCTTATCACTACAAGAGAGGAGCGTCGTCGTCAGTTCGAGCGTCTCCAGCATGGAAGCATGAATGTTACTCAGTATGAGACTCGTTGCATAGATTTGGTCTGAAATGTTGTTCTTTTGCTCCCCACAAAGAGAGAGAGAGAGAGAGAGAGAGAGAGAGAGAGAGAGGGTGAGGATATTTATTTAAAAGGGGTCTTGCTCAGCCTATCATATTACAGATGGCTAAGGAAACGGGGAGCGAGATCTCTTTCCAAGATGCATCCAACGTGCCCAGGCGAGTTGAGATGGTTCTTGGATTAGGAGGTCAGGGGTCAAACAAGAGACCTCACCATTCCGATGGATTCAGCGGTGCCTCATCTGGAGGTGGAGGTACTTATGGTAGAGGCCATCCTTCCAGGACATTTTATTCAGCACTTCAGGCATCCCACGGTTCCCCAGGTGGTCGTGGCCCTTACATGCCTTATTCTGATTAGCCAGCTCCTATCAGTGCACCTCCTCTTCAGAGTTTTCAGGGTGGTTATTCAGGTCGACAGGGTCAGCTTGCCAACCAGCAGTCTCAGCAGCCAAAGTCATGTTATACTTGTGGTGACCCGAGGCACATTGCTAGGTATTTCCCGCGTGCGTCGAGAAGTTCACAGTACCAAGGTTCTCGTGCCATGGTTCCGACACCACCTATCGCACCACCTGCCCAGCCAGCCAGGGGTAGGGGTCAGGTAGCCAGAGGTAGGGGCCAGATTGTTAGAGGTGGAGGTCAGGCCGCTAGAGGTGGAGGCCTGCCAATCAGAGGTCGTCCCAGAGACATGGTTTGGGGTGGTAGGGCCCAGCCCCGATGTTATGCCTTTCCAGCCAGACATAAGGCGGAGTCCTCCGATGTTGTTATCACAGGTACTGTTTCAGTTTGTAATAGAGATGCTTCAGTTTTGTTTGATCCGGGGTCTACTTACTCCTATGTGTCATCTTATTTTACTTCATATTTGGTTGTGCCCCATGATTCCTTGAGCTCCCCTATATATGTGTACACGCCTGTGGGGATGCTATTGTCGTAGATCGTGTATATCACTCGTGTGTGGTCGTTATTGGGGGTCTTGAGACCAGTGTAGACTTTTTTCTCCTTGATATGGTTGATTTCGATGTCATATTAGGCATGGATTGGTTGTCGCCTTATTACGCTATCTTGGACTGTCACGCCAAGACAGTGACATTAGCCTTGCTGGGGTTGCCTCGATTAGAGTGGAGAGGGACTCCTAGTCATTCCTCCAACATGGTTATTTCTTATATGAAGGCTCGGTGCATGGTCGAGAAGGGGTGTTTGCCTATTTGGCTCATGTCTGTGATTCTAGTGCTGAGGTTTCTTCTATGGATTCGGTGCATGTTGTTCGTGAGTTTCCCCAGGCGTTTCATGCAGACCTGTCGGGGATGACACTTGACAGGGATATTGACTTTTGCATTGATGTGGCTCTGGGCACTCAACCCCTTTCTATTCCTCCATACCGGATGGCCCCACCAGAGTTGAAAGAATTGAAAGGCCAATTGTAGGATTTTCTTAATAAGGGATTCATTAGACCTAGTGTCTAGCCCTGGGGTGTGCCGGTTTTGTTCGTGAAGAAAAAGGATGGATTTATGAGGATGTGTATAGATTATCGATGTGAACAACTAATTTTTTACCACACTCAAATGTTATACTATTTTAGTGTAAATATTCCTT
>MDKI01051427.1:0-22297 GCA_005239505.1 Nicotiana paniculata
AGAATTAGTTAAACAACACAAATTGATATTCAAAAGTCTTGAGAAAAGTGATTAAGTAACAGCATAGTGTTTTATAGACTCAGTTGATACGTTCAATTCTTTGTGGGATCGACTTTGGGCTTAATACCCCAGATTATATTTGCAGCGCCCGTTTAGTCTTTTTATAAGACATAGTTGAGCGTGATCAGTGGCCGACGCCTTGAGTCGCCGGGCGGAGTGTTTGGGGAGTTTGTCATACCTTTATGAAGCTGAGATGCCTTTAGCCTTAGATGTTCAGTCCTTAGCTAGTCAGTTTGTGAGATTGGATCTTTCTGAGCCTTGCCAGGTATTGGCTTGTGTGGTTTCTCGGTCTTCCTTATTCGACCGTATCAGGGAGCGACAGTATGATGATCCTTATTTACTTGTCCTCAGGGACACGGTCCATCACGATGATGCCATAGATGTGACCATTGGATATGACGGGGTATTGAGGATGCAGGGCCGGATTTGTGTGCCCAATGTTGATGGGCTTCGGGAGCTGATTTTGGCAGAGGCCCATAGTTCGCGGTATTCTATCCATCCGAGTACTGTGAAGATGTATCAGGATTTGAGGTAGCACTATTGGTGGTAAAGGATGAAGAAGGATATAGCCGAGTTTGTAGCCAAGTGCCTAAATTGTCAGCAGGTCAAATGTGAGCATCAGAGACCGGGAGGGTTACTTCAGCAGATTGAGCTTCCAGAATGGAAGTGGGAGAGGATCACCATGGACTTTTGTGGTTGGAATTCCTCGGACTTTAAGGAAGCATGATGCTATCTGGGTGATTGTTGATCGGCTGACAAAATCAGCCCATTTCATTCCGGTACTGACTACTTATTCATCGGAGCGGTTGGAAGAGATATATATTCGGGAGATCATTCGTCTGCATGGTATTCCAGTTTCTATTATTTCAGACAGAGGTAATCAGTTCACCTCGCGGTTTTGGAGAGTCGTTCAGCAAGAGTTGGGTACCAGAGTGGAGTTGAGCACAACATTTTACCCCCAGAAGGACGGACAGTCCGAGTGCACTATTCAGATTCTTGAGGATATGCTCCGTACGTGTGTGATTGAGTTCAGAGGGTCATGGGATCCATTTCTGCAATTGGTAGAGTTTGCTTACAACAATATTTATCAATCCAGCATTCAAATGGCGTCGTATGAGGCTTTATATGGTAGGAGGTGCAGATCTCCGGTGGGTTGGTTTGAGCAGAGTGAGGCCACGCTACTGGGCACAGATTTGGTTCAGGATGCAATGGAGAAGGTCAAGGTGATTCAGGATAGACTCCGTACAACCCAGTCAAGACAGAAGAGTTACGTGGACCGGAAGGTTCGTGATGTTTCATATATGGTCGGAGAGCGGGTTCTGCTTCAAGTTTTTCCTATGAAGGGCGTTATGAGATTTGGAAAGAAAGGGAAGTTGAGTCCGAGGTTTATTGGCCCTTTTATGATATTGAGGAGCTTTGGGGAGGTTGCTTATTAGCTTGCCTTACCTCCCAGCTTGGCAGGAGTTCATCCGGTTTTTCATGTTTCGATGCTCCGGAGGTATCATGGTGACCCGTCCCATGTCTTGGATTTCAGCTCAGTCCATTTGGACAAGGATCTATCATATGTTGAGGAGCCTGTAGCTATTTTGGGCCGGCAGGTCAGAAAACTCATGTCGCAGAACATTGCTTCAGTAAAGGTTCAGTGGCGGGGTCAGCCGGCCGAGGAGGCGACCTGGGAGACCGAGGAGGATATGCGCAGCTGTTACCCTCATCTTTTCATTACTCCAGGTATGTCATTATGATCGTTCGAAGACGAACAAATTTTTAAGGGTAGGAGAATGTGATGACCCGATCGTTCGTCTTAAGAATTAATGCCCCGATCCCCTGTGAACTATTTTCCCCAAGTCTATTTCTGCTTATTGAATTGCCGGGACGTTCGGTTTTAAGTTTCGAAGAGTATTGGGATATTTAGTCCCTAAATGAGAGCTTAAGTGTTGGAAAGTTGCCCGTAGTCGGAGCAGTGTGAAGACGGCCTCGGAATGGAAATCTGATGGTTCTGTTAGCTCCATTAGGTGATTTCGGGGTTGGGAGCGTGTTCGGAATGTATTTTGGGAGTCCGTAGCTCATTTAGGCTTGAAATACCGAAGTTTGAATTTTTGGAGTTTCCGGTCCGATATTGAATTTTTGATCCGAGGGTGGGAATGGAAGTTCGGAAGTTGCAGTAGTTCCGTCATGTCATTTGGGATGTTTGTGCAAAATTTGAGGTCATTCGGATAAGTTTAGACGTGGTTCGGCGTCAGATATGAATTCAGAATTTTTTTAAGTTTTTAGGCTTGAACCTATGCACAATCGATGTTTTTGATGTTAAGAGTCATGGTTTTAAGGCTCGACCTAGTTCAAATGGGGTGCTAGGGTTGGTTGGTGGTTTTGGTTGAGGTCCCGGGGGCTTCGGGGTCGTTTCAGATGCTTTACAGGTGAAGTTTGGGAATTGTTGTTGCTGAACCAGACACCTTCTGGTGTCTTCGCACCTGCGAAGGTCGTTCCGCAGGTGCAGCCTCGCAGGCGCGGTGGCCTTGATCGCAGATGCGATAGGGGGTTACTGACCAGTGGTCGTAGGTGTGACCTGAGTTCCGCAGGTGTGGGACCGCAGGCGCGACCAAACGACCGCAAGTGCGGCCCCAATTCATCTTTAATGAATTTCGCACTTGAGATGCTCTTTCGCATGTGCGGTACCGCAGGTGCGGATTGCCTGTATGTTTTATTCCAAAAGTCCGATAGTTCATCTCATTGTTCTAAAAATCGTGTGAGGGCTCAAAGTTTGGCGATTTTTAGTGGGTTTTGAAGAGAAGGATCATAGGTAACGTTTTCTAATCCTAATTCATTGTTAGACCATTAATTCCCGTTGATTTCTTTATTTTAATTATAAAAAATTGGGGAAAACCATAGGAAGGGAAGAAATGTTCCCAATCCAAAATTTTGGAAAATTGTGGGGGTTTTGGCATCAGATTTAGATTGTTTCCGGTTAAATGAGTTCGTGAGTGAATCGGTGTCCGGAAAATATAACTTTTACACGATTTCGAGTCGCGGGCTCGAGAAGCGTTTTGGTCATTTTACATAATTTCACGCCTTAGCTTGAAGTGAACAGTATGATGGGTTGCATGAGATGTTATTTACGATATGTAATCGAACATTTATAGATTTGGGCCATTTGGAGTCGGATACTCGTGGCAAACGTGTGATTTCAAGTTGATTTTGAGCCGATTCGAGGTAAGTGGCTTGTCTAACTTTGTGTGGGGGACCTTTCCCCTTAGGATGTGATATTTGGTAATTGAATGCCTGGTGCATGAAGTGACGAGCGCGTACTTGTGCAAATTGTTGAAAATCCGGTTTTACTTTAAATATTTAGACTGAGTCTCTTTCTTACCTGATTTATTCTTCTTGCAATTATAGCCTACGTTAGTTTAGAATAGAAAAAACATGCCTAGTTGACTTAAATTGCCTATTTGCTTAAATTGCTTTAGTTGTACTACGTGAAGCGTGTTAGGCTAGAATTACTTGTTTCCTTGTATTTTTTGCACTCTAAATTTGGATGTCTTCTTCTTATGGCTGCTTATTTACTTCGGGACTACGGGACGGTATCCCGGGAGATCTCCCTGCATATTTACTTTGGAACTACAGGACGGTATCCTAGGAGATCCCCCTGCATATTTACTTTGGGACTACAGGACGGTATCCTGGGAGATCCCCCTGCTTATTTACTTTGGGACTACATGACGGTATCCTGGGAGATCCCCCGGCATATTTACTTTGGGACTACGGGACGGTATCCCGAGAGATCCCCCTACATATTTACTTTGGGACTATAGGACGGTATCCCGGGAGATCCCCTGCACCTTGATAGTTGGACTACGAGACGGTATCTCGGGAGATCCTTTGGATATACATATAATGGACTATGGGACGGTATCCCGGAAAATCTTTTGGATATACATATGATGGACTACGGGACGGTATCCCGGAAGATCCTTCGGATATACATATGATGGATTACGGGACGGTATCCCGGGAGATCCACTGGACGCTTGAGAAAAGGACTACAGGACGGTATCCTGGGAGATCCTCATTGTTACCATTTTTATTATGTTGTACATATTCCGGGTTTACTCTATTCTGGTGTGTAGTTATCGCCTTGTTTGACCTGTTTTGCTTCACTGCTGTACTCGTTATTACCGCCTGTTTTCATACTGTAAATTCCTATTATATTATTTGACCTCAGTAGGCCCAGACCTTCGCCGTCACTACCCGACCGAGGTTAGACTTGGCACTTACTGAGTACCGCTGTGGTGTACTCATGCCCTTTCCTGTGCATGTTTTTCATGTGCAGATCCATGTACCTCCACTTAGACGCACTATCCCTGAGGTTGAGAGATACAACAGAGACTTTGAGGTATATCTGCCGCGTCTGCAGACCAGGAGTCTCTATCTTATTCCATCTTTTTGTAAAAAGTTTATCCTTCCTTTCAGTTGTATAGTTATTCTGGAGTTAGAGCAGTGTAGTATATTCTGTTAGCCTGTGGTTCCCGTGAGTTTCTGGGTTTTGGGGTGATGTTGTAGACTTCCGAATTATTTTGGGTTGTATATGCCAAGTGGCTTTTATATATAGTCTTCCTTTTTTTTATTGTTTAGCTTTCTGTTACTTACTTATTTCCGCATTTGTGTTGATATTCCGCATTGTTAGGCTTACCTAGTCATAGGGACTAGGTTCCGTCACGACATGTTCACGGAGGGCTAACTGGGGTCGTGACATACATGATTCCCTTCTGGTACTGGATACTCTCCTATAGTTCTTGCCTAAACATGGCAAGCCGATCTCAATAAATTGAATCGAAATGAGTTCAAATCCCTGATCTTTTTGCTATTATGTCTATATTCATCCTATATTCTACTATGAGTATCAATATTTGCCTGTTTTTTGTTGATTCTTTCTTACCCTAAAACTAGGGTTTTCGGATCTCTTCAAATTGGTTTGATTCCCTGATTTTGAGTGTTATTATGTCTATATTCTATTGTGGGTCTGATTTTTGTTGTATTTTATCAATATTTACTTTCCCTAAGAAAATTAGGGTTTACCAGTTTCTTCTGCTAATGCAATTTTAAATTGATTTATGGGTTCTTCTTTCCTTTTATATTTTGATTGATTGTATTTCCTTACTTATGTGTTGATTCTACCACTATATAAACCCATCCCTCTTCCCTTTTTGGACAGAACTTCAATCACTATTTTTCACTAAAAACTGAGGCTTACCCTGTGTTCGTTAAGTATGTTTTTTTGTTTTGGCTCTTGGCCGACCAAAAGCCAAGGCCACCGGATTTCTACTTTTTCGTCCTCTCTTGTGTGTGAGCACTGCCCTGGGTTCTTGAAACCCTTGGGAACTTGACATATTTGAGATTTATGGTCCTTATTGTTGTTCATTTCTTGTTTATTGAACAATCACTAACTAGTTTCTAAACCTTCGCAATGTTCATTCCCTTATGATAGCATGTTCTCTGAAACTGCATGATTTAATGTGTTCCCTTGACTCTCTTCATGTGTGAATCTGCCCATAATTTCTAGCCTAATAATTTCTTTACACCCAACTTAGTTAATTTGGACATATTGAAGCATGTTTAGCTTGGTGTTATTAATAATTGAATGTTCTGCTCTAATTATATGGCTTAATCCGTGTTCTCTCCCTAATTATGAACTTTTAGTGATTAATTGATGTTATTAGCATGCCATAACCGGTTTAAGACCTTAACTCTAAGTGTGTAGTGTGCCCCTATGACTATGGTTGTCACTCAATGTATTCTTGCCCTATCCAATTCTGTACCTCTAACAACCTGTTATCCTTTGAACTAGTCTTTCTTGATTGATGCCCTCTATGATCTCTAAATTATGTTTGTATTATGCTCTTTAATCCCTGAGTGTAGTATAATCTTATCCTTTAAGTTTCATACTGGTTGCATTGGTGACAACTATTTGTCTTACTAGCATATTTCCCCTTGCATGTTAACTTGGTAATCCCATAAGCTTCAGGTTCCCTATTTCCTATTAACATGTCACCCTGCCCCAATGTGTTGGTTTGTCTTCGAGTTCATGTTGAGTATGTGATCACTTTGTAGTGTTTGCAAATGATTTTCCAAACCTATTTCTTTATTACTATTTTCATTAGTTGTTCCCTGTTTTGAGTCTCTAATTCTTGGACGGCAAAAAGCCAATGCCCCCTAAAACTTCTCTATTAACCTCTCTTGTGTGAGCACTGCTCGGGGTCCAATTTGAGACCCTTGTGAACTCTGACACACTAGGGTCTAAAGTACTTTGGTCGATTTGTCCTAACTGCTCAATTCTGCCCTGGTTAACTTGGTAAGCATGTCGTTAGATTTTATGGATCGGTTCAGTTTCAATACCGAGAATGCACCAGAAATCTTCTATATCTAGAATCTTAAGAAGAAGCTGACAGAAACTTTCTGCGAGTATGCTACTCGGTGGAGATCAAAAGCTGTGAAAGTAAGGCCAGCACTGGAAGAAGAGAAAATGAACAAGTTCTTTGTTCGAGCTCAGGATCCGCAGTATTACGAGAGGTTGATGGTTATTGAAAATCATAAATTTTGCGACATCATCAAATTGGGAGAAAGAATAGAAGAGGGAATTAAGAGCGGAATGGTAACAAATTTTGAGGCACTCCAGGCTTCGAACAAAGCCTTGCAGTCGGGGGGTATATCTAAAAAGAAGGAAGTAGGGGCAGTAATGGTAGACCAAGGTCCGAAGTCTCCTCTCACATACCAAACACCTCCACCCACATATCAGCCTTCACCTTCCAAATATCAACAATCGCCACCACTTACCACACTCAGCCAGCATACTACCACTCACCACCAGCCTGCTAAAATTACCAAAAACCCGGGCCAAATTTCGACTGCAGACCGCCCAGAAAATACACTCCTACTGTTGAACTCATCAACCACATGTATGAGAGACTGAAAGGTGCCCGTTATGTCACTCTCATTTCCGTTGCTTCCATGGAAAATTCCTCTCAATGGGTCAACCCAAACAAGACATGTGCCTACCATTCGGGCACGAAGGGTCACACTTTTGATGAATATTGCACTCTAAAGGAAAATATCCATACACTAATTGACACCAAGGTTATACAAGCCAAAGAGATTTCACCTAATGTCCACAACAATCCTCTCCCGGATCACAAGGGCGAGGGGGTAAATGTTATAGAAACTGATGAAGAATGGGTTCCGAAGGGGTCAATCAGGCTCATTCGAGAAGGGGATGATCCCAAAATTCCTCCAATCAGTCTCACACCTATTGTGTACAGATACAGTCACCGATTGAGGTTGTGGTAGCCGCCCCAACTCCATTCGAGGTAGAAGTAACAACACCTTCAGCGGCGCAAGCTCCGTTCGAAGTAGAAGTGACCACAACCTTCACCATGACGGTAGAACCTACACCGTCCTTTAAGTCCAATGCTATACCGTGGGACTATGCTGCAGAAGCAAGAAGGAAAGAAAAGGGGAAAATGGAAGAAACCTGCGCATCACAAGGTAGGACCACAACTGGTAGGGTTTACATGCCCGAGCATTTGGAAGGAACAAGTAAAGAAGCCGTATCCAACCAGCCTATCATTGAAACTAGCACATGCAATATTTGGAGAAAGGTGCAAGAGAGAGAGTATTTGTGGTTGATCATCTGAACAAAACTCCTGTTCAGATATCCATTCTATCACTACTGCAGAATTTCGAAGCACATAGGAATGCGTTGATGAAAGTATTGAACGAGGCTTATGTACCCAACAACATTACCAGTAAAGAGATGACCAATATGTAGGACAAGTATTGGAAAGCCATAATATTACTTTCCACGAAGATGAATTACCGCCGGAAGGATTAAGCCACAAAAGGGCATTGCATATCACAGTGCAGTGCGAAGACAAATTCATTTCCAGAGTCCTGAAGAGATTGGGTAAAGGTTTTCATGTAATACGAGCATGAACTATGAACGTGGAAGCATTTGATGGGTCTGAAAGGGCCACAATTGGGGAAACCAACCTATGTTTACAGACGGGTCGACTTGGTTTGATGTCGAATTTGAAGTAATACACATATCCGCCTCATACAATCTGTTGTTGGGACGACCTTGGATATACGCTGATGGAGCTATAGCTTCTACTTTGCATCAAGCTGTGAAGTTTGAATGGAACCATCATGAAGTGATCATCCATGGAGACGATAGTAATCCCATTTACACCAATCAGACTATTCCGGTTGTGGAGAATAGAAGGAAGTTGGGTGGAGAAACTTACCATCCATTGAGCGTGTTAACGCGATTGGGAAGGATAAATGGTGGAGTAACAAAATAGAGAGCATATTGTCATGGGAAGGGTATGAAACTGGTAAGGGGATCGAAAAGAATCTCCAGGGTATCACCAAACAATACAACTAAAGCATCATGGCACAACCTTTGGGCTTGGATATCAGTACACCTGGCATGAGTATCACAATTGGTCGCCATTATGGTGCAGTCCTTATTAACCTCTTGAGAAACTAATACCACATTTGAGCCAATCCTTTCATCAGGCCGATATAATGTGGGGATCTGAGGAAGATGAAATTCTAACTGGTTTAAGGAATTTGTTCTTGGAAGATGAAGATATGGATTGTAGCGCGACAGTTGAGGAGGAGAAGGAGGAGGAGGAAGGGCTCGTTATCCAGACAGTGGAGAAGGGAGCTCTTCTCAGGAACTGGACGAACACACCATCACGGGCCCACCGAGTTCTGGGGTAGCCTGGTTGCTAGCATCATTTACCTTGAAAATAATTATTTACGAGCATTTTTCAGTATTTTGTTATTTTGCTTTGAAACAATTATTTCAATCGTTAAAATCACTTTTGCTTGACGTTTTGATACTTATAAATGGTTTGCTATTTTACTATTTATTATTATCCTTTACATTTTATCTTTACAACATTATTATTACTTATCCTGATGAACCAACAATTGTGACATGTAATGAGACAACGCAACATAAGGATAGTGACTCAGAGGAAATAGAAGAAGATGTAATATGTGAGGAAATTGTCAGAGAAGTGGAAAATTTCGAGAATAAGCCTAAGTCCAATCTAGATGAAACCGAGATAGTGAATCTGGGAGACTCCGAAACAGTCAAGAAACTCGCATAAGCATTCACTTGTCACCGTCAGAGAAAGAAGAGTATACACATTTCCTAAAAGAGTATGATGATATTTTGCATGGTCTTATGATGATATGACTGGTTTGATCACGTCCATAGTGGCTCATAAACTACCTACCAATCTGATGTTTCCGCCTATAAAACAGAAGCTCAGAAAGTTCAAGCCGGATATGAGTCTGAAAATCAAAGGAGAGGTCACCAAGCAGATCAAAGCTAAGGTTCTCGGAGTGGTTGAAAATCCAACCTGGTTGGATAACATCGTGCAAGTTTCGAAGAAGGATGGGAAAGTCAGAGTATGTGTTGATTATCGGGACTTAAACAGAGCAAGTCCGAAAGATGATTTCCCATTACCCAATATACACATAATGTTCGACAACTGTGCCAAGCATGAACTCCAGTCCTTTGTGGATTTCTTCGTGGGATATCATCAAATCTGGACGGATGGAGAAGATGTCGAAAAGACGACTTTTATTAGACCATGGGGGTGTACTACTATAAAATGATTCCATTTGGTCAGAAGAATGCTGGGGCCACTTATATGAGAGCCATGACAACTATTTTCCATGACATGATACACAAGGAGATAGAGGTGTATATGGACTACGTTATCATCAAATCCAAGAAGGGTACAGATCACATAGCAGTCTTGAGAAAGTTATTTAATCGGCTTCGAAGGTATAATCTAAAACCGAATCCCGTAAAATGCGCCTTTGGAGTCCATGTCGAAAAATTATTAGGATTCATCGTCACCCGCCGAGGAATTGAGCTAGATCCATCAAAAGTCATGGATATCAAGGATTTTCCACTGCCAAAAAATAAGAAAGACGCGATGAGTTTCTTTGGGCGTCTCAATTACATCAGCCGCTTCATAGAACAATTGATCGTGATTTGTGAGAATATTTTCAAAATGTTAAAGAATGATGCCCCGCAACAAGTTGGACTTAAGACTGCCAGGAAGCTTTTGATAAAATCAAGGAGTATTTGTCCGCACCACCAGTCTTGGTCTCGACGGAACCTGGTAGACCTCTATTACTCTATATGTCCGTACTAGATAGAGCGTTCGGTTGTGTCTTGGGACAAAATCATGAGAAAGGAAGGAAAGAGCAGGCCATATACTAGTTGAGTAAGAAGTTCACACCCTGCGAAGCACGATATTCTTTGCTAGAATGCAACTGATGTGCTCTGACATGGTTAGCTCAAAAATTGAGGCACTACTTTTGTGCCTATACCACATATCTCATATCCAGAATGGATCCTCTGAACTACATTTTCCGGAAACCCATGCCTACAGGGAAGCTGGCAAAATGGCAGTTACTGTAGAGTGAATTTGACATCGTCTATGCGACTCAGAAGGAGGTTAAGGGACATGCATTAGTAGAACATCTAGAAAAAATCCTGTAGGAGGAGAATACGAACCACTAAAAATATATTTTCCCGATGAACAAGTATCATTTGTAGGCAAAGATATCGCCGAAACCTACGACGGTTGGAGAATGTTCTTTGATGGGGCTGCAAATGTCAAAAGAGTAGGTATCAGAGTTGTTTTGGTATCAGAGACATGTCAACATTACCTGGCATCCGTAAAGCTCAGATGTCCAGGAAATTATTGGTAATTGGTGATTCAAACCTTTTGGTACATCAAGTTCTAGGGGAATGGGCTGCAAAGAATACCAAAATATTACCGTATCTATACTATGTTCAAGAGTTGATGAAGAAATTCACAAAGATAGAGTTCAAACATGTTCCGAGAATTCAGAATGAGTTCGTAGATGCTTTGGACACTCTATCTTTCATGATACAACACCCGGACAAAAATTGCATTGACCCTATTCCAGTAAGGATCCATAATCAGCCAGCTTATTACGCTCATGTTGAAGAAGAAACGGATGTGAATTCGTGGTTCCATGATATCAAGGAATACTTGGCAAAAGGGGAATACCCGAAGCATGCAAACCATACTCATAAATGCACACTCCGAAGATTAGCCAACCATTTATTCCTAAGTTGAGTAATTCTTTACAGAAGGACTCCCGACCTAGGATTGTTACGGTGTGTTGATGCTAAGGAAGCTTACAAACTGCTCGAAGAGATACATGCTGGAACTTGCAGAACACACATGAACGATTTCATTTTAGCCAAGAAGTTACTGAGAGCAGGATATTTTTGGATGACTATAGAAACAAACTGCTCAGGTATGTCCAGAAGTGTCATCAGTGCCAAATAAATGCAGATATGATACAAGTTCTACCTAATGAACTCAATGCAACAAGTGCACCTTGGCCTTTTGCCGCTTGGGGAATGGATTTCATCGGTCAATCGAGCCCGCCGCTTCAAATGGGCACAAGTTCATCTTAGTTACTATAGACTACTTCACAAAATGGGTTGAGGCTGCATCTTACAAGGCTGTAACCAAAAAAGTCATCGCAGTTTTGTCAGTGATCATATCGTTTGTCGATTTGGGGCACCGGAATCCATCATCACCGACAACGCCGCCAACCTCAATAATGACTTAATGAAATCTATATGTGAAACCTTCAAAATCAAGCATAAGAATTCCACAACATACATGCCTCAAATGAATGGAGGCGTGGAGGCCGCCAATAAGAATATCAAGAAAATATTGAGAAAGATGGTAGACAACCACAAGCAATGGCATGAGAAATTACCATTTGCCTTATTGGGGTATCCTACCACAGTCTACACATCAACCAGAGCAACTCCCTACCTGCTGGTCTACGGTATTAAAGTTATAATTCCCGCCGAGCTCGAAATCCCCTCCTTAAGAATTATACAAGAAGTTGAACTCAGTAATGCAGAATGGATAAGAAGTTACTAGGAATAATTATCTCTCATTGAAGGAAAAGGAATGATTGCGGTATGCCACAGTCAAATTTATCAGAATAGAATGTCTAGAGCTTTCAACAAAAGGGTCAAACCTAGACAGTTCACATCGGAGCATCTGGTGCTGAAGTGAATCTTCCCACATTAAGATGAAGCCAAAGGAAAATTTTTACCCAATTGTTAAGGGCCTTATATTGTTCATAGAGTACTAACATGAGGAGTACTCATACATGCAGAAATGGATGGAGAAATTTGGCCAAAGCCTATTAACTAAGACACAATAAAGAGATACTATGTTTAGAATGTTTACATTTCTTTATCTGATGTAATTGAACTACGCTTGACCTGATTCCTATTTAAGAGGGGATACGTAGGCAGCCATGTGGGTTCGATAACAATTCAATGAAATTTTCATTTCTCCCATGGTCAGAAACTGGGGAAAATTTTTGAGGAGGACCCTCAAAATTCTGGAGCAAGTCCAGCTAACTTCATCATGTGCAGAACGGTCAAAGAATCGCCTATTAAACTGGGTAGAATTTTGAGGACGACCCTCAAAATTCTAATGTAAAAAGTCGCAATGTCTCTAAAGTGTCACAGTCATTGGTTCGTCTAATTTACTTGATATTGCATATTACTATGTTTTAAATAACTACATTCATTAAATGCACACATATTTTCTCGAATTTTGTTTTAATGAAAAAGTCAGATGCTACCCACGGTAACTTGAGCAGAATTTCGATATAGAGCAAAGCAAGAAGGCGAAGGCACGAACAAACCTTCCTTGCAAAACTCATTATTTTTCTATGGATGCAGGAACAAGGAATATTTGCAAATACGTGCACACCTCAGAATCTATCTTCATAACGATAAAGTTTCCAAACACAAACATATCTCCAGCTAAGAAATACTCTGCTATCACCCATTTTTCTTGCATGCGGCTAAGTCCTGCCTCCACAATTGCATAAGACTAAGCATTACCTTCCCCTGCATGAGACTAAGAATTGTATCCTATCTTGCATGAGGCTAAGCCCCGCCTTAATTGCATGAGACTAAGATCTGTCTCCTATCTTGCATGAGGCTAAGCCCTGCCTCCTCAATTGCATAAGGCTAAGCATTTCCTCCCCCTACATGAGACTAAGCATTGTCTCCTATTTTTGCATGAGGTTGAGCCCTGCCTCCTTAATTGCATGAGACTAAGCATTGTCTCCTATTTTGCATGAGGCTAAGCCATGCCTCCTCAATTGCATAAGGCTAAGCATTGCCTCCTCCTCGCATGAGATTAAGCACTGTCTCCCATCTTGCATGAGGCTAAGCATTGTCTCTTCCTTGCATGAGACTAACAATTATCTCCCATATTTCATGAGGCTAAGCCCTGCCTCCTCGCATGAGACTAAGCATTGTCTCCCATATTGCATAAGGCTAAGCCTTGCCTCCTCCTTGCATGAGACTAAGCATTGCCTCCTCTCTTGCCTGAGGCTAAGCCCTCCCTCCTCCTTGCATGAGACAAAGCATTGTCTCCCATCTTGCAAGAGGCTAAGCCCTGCCTCCTCCTTGCAAGAGACTAAGCATTGTCTCCTATCTTGCATGAGATAAGCATTGCCTCCCTAATTGAATAAGGTTAAGCTCTGCCTTTCCTTGCATAATACCAAATGCTATGCTACTTGAAATCTAGCACTATTTTCTATTTTTCTCGCGGTTAAACTCTGCCCCCAATCTGACACAAGATTAAGCTCTATCTTGATTTTCTTATGACCAAGCATTATGTCTTTGCATCTCATGGGCTGAAACATCGCCATTTTGTCCAAAGGCGTCATAGTCCGAAGGCATCATCCTCATAGCCGGAAGACACCATGTCATGGCCTGAGGATCTCTCAATATTGCACATCACTATTCAAAGGTGTCATAGTTTAGAGGCACCATTTTCATAGTCCGAGAACATCATTTCATGGCCTGCAAATCCCTTATCACGTGATTCATTTCCCATGACATCATGGTCTAAGAACATCATCCCCATCGTCCAAAGACAACGTTCATGGTCCAAAGAGAATTTGCATCATGTTTAAATTAACGCAATATATACTTGCATGCATCATCTTTAAGTTTTGCAGGTGACCCAGGAGGAAAACGCCTTTTGAAAGGAGGAATATTCGCTCCAGTTTCCATTTGATGCTCACATCTTGAAACTACCCCAAATACAGCCAACCACCGTCCTTTACCCATTTCCACTTGATAACCGTTCAAATATCCATAACCATTCCAAGGTACATCCATTCACAATTCCGTATAAACTCACCTGATATGGTCCTATCTAAAAGATCTCATCCATTCCTATAAAACTCCATCGGCTCAGTTCACCGCTGGATCCAGAATTACACACAACCTGATTCCCGTAAAACCAAGGATATGTAGGCAACTCAGAAACTGGAGTTCGGCCTCCATTGTTTAAATCACCTCATTCAGTCAAAATCGATCGTCATTTCTTTACCCGACAACTCTTTCATCAATACCGGATAAAGAGGGGCTAAGCCTATACAAGCATTTTTCATAATTCTAAATTATACACACATAAACACACGTACACACACACACACATATATATATATATATATATATATATATATATATATATACACACACACTTTCAAAATGGTATATTTGCATCATCATTTAGTTTATAAACCTATACAAGTATTTTTCATAATTTTCTATTATTTTAAAAAAAAAAATTAAATTAATTTTTTTCTGCATTTTGTTATATAAATATCCAATAATTATCCATCAAATTAGTTTTATGATGATTTAATCATCCAAACTTATTAGTTACACTAACCTGTACATTTTTAAATATTTTACTGCATTTTTCATAATTACATTAGTATTTTTAGGCTCATTGCACATATTTGCAATAATAGCTTATATTCATGTATAATTACATTATTTATGAAAAAATAACTTCTTATATTTTTATAATGTTAAGTTATTATTTTTAATTATGTTAGTGCACAAATAAATTTTTTTGTTATTTATCATTACCTTTATAAATTATTTTTCTAAATATTGTGTATTTAAAAACTAGCCTAAATTCCTAAATCTATTTTCAGACCAAATATTGGCCCATAACACCTAATACACTATCCAATAACCCCATCCCAAAACCAATAACCCCATTACCCAGAACCCGGTCGCAACCCACCTAAATAAACCCGATCCAACCCTCTTTTAATCGTGCCCGTTGATATCTGAGACCAACAGCCCATATTGAACCCCTCCCTTTAATTAACCAATCACGCGAACCCTAACCCATTTCCCTCCTGCCCGCCGCCCTAACATCCTCTCATCTCCCTTCTCCCTCTCTCAAGAACCCTAGTCGCCGCCCCATAAATTCTCTCCTAATCCCACATAATATGGGATTTCATGGTTGTTTTTTGCCATATATGATCCCCTTCTGGTACTGGCTACTCTCCTATAGTGCTTTCCTAAACATGGAAAGAATATCTCATCAAAATCGAACCGAAATCGTTTCAAATCCCTGATCGTTTTGCTATTCTGTCTATATTCATCGTATATTCTAATGTGAGTACAAATATTTGAGTGTTATTATTTCTATATTCGTTCTATATTCTAAGATGAGTCCGAGTTTTGTTATATGTCAATATTTACTTTCCCTAAAAAAACTAGGGTTTACCGGTTACTTCTCCTTATTTGATTTTAAATTGATTTATGTGTTCTTCTTTCCATTTATGTTTTGATTGAATGTATTTCCTTATTGTTGATTCTACCACTATATAAACCCATCCCTCTTCCTTTTTTTGGGCAGAACTTCAATCACTATTTCTCACTAAAAATTGAGGCTTACCTTGTGTTTCGTTGAGTATCTTGTTTTATTTTGGCTCTTGGCCGGCTGAAAGCCAAGGCCACCAGATTTCTACTTTTCTGACCTCTCTTGGGTGTGAGCACTATCTTGGGTTCTTGTAACCCTTGGGAACTTGATACATTTGGGACTTTGGTATCTTATTGCCGTTCTTTTCTTGTTTATTGAACAATCACTAGTTAGCTTCTAATCCTTCACAATGTTTATTCCATTATGATAGCATGTTCTCTAAAACTGCATGACTTAATGTGTTCCCTTGACTCTATTCATGTGTGAATCTGCATATAATTGCTAGTTTAATAATGTCTTTGCACCTAACTTAGTTAATTTGGACATATTGAAGCATGTTTAATTTGGACATATTGAAGCATAATATGGCTTAATCCATGTTCTCTGCCTAATTCTGAAATTCTAGTGATTAATTGATGTTATTAGCATGCCCTAACTTGTTTATGACCTTCACTCTAAGTGTGTAGTGTTCCCCTATCACTATGGTTGTCACTCAATGTGTTATTGCCCTGTCCAATTCTGTACCTCTAACATCCTGCTATCGTTTGAACTAGTCTTTCTTGACTGATGTCCTCTATGATCTCTGAATTTTGTTTGTATTATGTTGTTTAATCCCTGAGTGTAGTATAATTTGATCCTTAAAGTTTTAAACTGGTTTCATTAGTGACAACTATTTGTCTTACTAGCCTATTGCCCATTGCCCATTAACTTGGTAATCCCATAAGCTTCAGGTTCCCTATTTCCTATTAACATGTCACCTTGCCCCAATGTGTTGGTTTGTTCTCGAGTTCATGTTCAATATGTGATAATTTTCTAGTGTTTGCAAATTCTTTTTCAAACCTATTGCTTTATTACTATTTTCATTAGTTGTTCCCTGTTATGAGTCTCTAATTCAGCCGGCCTCCCTAAAATTTCTCTATTAACCTCCCTAGTATGAGCACGGCTCGGGGTCCATTTTGACACCTTTGTGAACTCTGACACACTAGGGTCTAAGTTATTTGGTCACTTTGTCCTAAATGCTCAATTCTGACCCCCCCCCCCTCCCTCTTTTTCCACCTATTGAATAAGCCAATTAGCTTGTGTACATGACTGTCTTCTATGGCTACTGGATTTGGGCTGACTTGTGTAAATGAAGAATGTTTTCTAGGTTGTGATGAAACTCGTATGGATACGAAGTTAAAGTCCTGGCTGGGCAGGGTATACTTTGGGCCTGTCTTAGGCCCATTATAGTTATTTTGTAACTTTGTTATTTATTTCAATCATTGGGCCTGTAATAATTCTGTAATAACAACTGGGGTGTTAGTAAAATTGGTAAAATGGGTCTATTCTAATGTTTGCATGAAAAGGGTAGAAATCCTTCCTATAGGTGTTTAATTTGATTAATATGTTCTGCTTCTATGTGTTTGTTAGATAACCTGCATATAAGACTTGAGCATTAATTCGTTCAATATGTTATGCTCCTATGTGTTGTTAGATAACCTGCCGATAGGCCCTGAGTGTTTAATTCGCTTAACCTATTTTGCTCATATGTTTTTGTTAGATATCATGCCTATAGGAAATAAAATATCAATGACAAATTATTCAATTTGCATAACTGCAGTATATTCATTATATACCATGACCATAGGGTTATACTAGATTATGTTCTATTGATTTTCATCTAAAAATCATTCCTATAGGACTTTAATTGGTTAATTTGCTATTGTTGACGTACTGCTCACCTAGAAGACAAGCCTATAGGATCTAAGTATAAAAATCAATTTCAATCGTTAGTGGTTAGAAATCATGACCATAGGGCATTATCACTCGCTTTGATGTGTTAATATTGAACTTTCAAACACTGATTCGTTTCTTAGCCATACCAATATTAGTAAGTACGCCTATAGGATCAAACTGAGTAATTATGAGTATTTTCAATGATTATCATTGCCAACTACTGCGTAAATCACCTAGAGATCATGTCTATATGTTTAATCACTTATAATCTATAATTGCAATAATCATCGTGCAATACCAAATCCCCCGTAAACCGTATAGTTGTTTAGAAATCATGTCTATAAAATGGCACCTTGCATCTGAAACTACCTGCATGTTTGAATTCCGAGGTCACATAGAGACCATGTCTATAGAGCTTAATGGCTTTAATTTGCTTCAATTCCGAAACCGTCTAAAGCCTAATATGAGAAATTTTTTGCGTGCATTAGTTGTCAAAGTGTGGAGGATAACTTGAGCCCTTAATTGCCTTTACATGAAGTCCAACTTGTTTTGTATGTCGCGTAGTTTTTTTTATCATTTTTGAGCAACCTAAGTTAAGTTTAGAATCGTCCAAAATAAAGGTCCGAACGCCTCCTGGGCCATAGGCATGGGACGGGTAGTGCACGTATAAGGCACGATTTAGAATCAACTAGTGCGCTTTAGGTAAAAACATAAAGATCGTAATCGGGTAGCAAGAGATGATAGTCTATGCTCGCTAAATAATATAAGCAACAACCCATATCTAGGGAGTTACAAAGTATTATTTATGTTGCACGGGGTGATTCTTTGGGCTGAAAAACTTAGGACCCCCACCTTGTCTTTAAATCAATTATCTGTGTTTATTCAGGGACTTTTGATAATAACTGCCCAAACTTCTTATTTTTCTCTCTGATTATTTGACTAATTAATGTAATTCGAGTTCGGCTGGGACCCACATTTGTGTACCTTGAAGAGTGCCTAACACCTTCTCTTTGAGGTAATTTCAGACCTTACCCGATCTTTGGTGACGCAAACTGGTTAAACCGGAGTTATTTGCAAATAGGTGCCCTAACGCACCTCAAACCTGTTAGGTGGTGACTCTCTCTCTTAACATCATCCTTAAAAGAGTTGTCAGGTGTCGGAACCCGATTTCACAAGAAAAAGAGGCGCGACAGTAACACCATCTGCCTAACTTTGGCCATACCGCAACCCCGGAACTATTTGCTTCTGAGAACTCCTTGTCTCCAAATTCATAGAACACAATCACCATAACCTTCCTAACTCCAACACTCGAATGTCTAACACATATCTCATGTACAATCATCCCATGAGGAGTACTTCTATAACTCTTCCATGCCACATAGCAAAAATCTGAATATCAACAGTCGATCAACCAGGTGACTACTACAATACCATCAAAACATCTGTAAGTCAAAACACAGTGCGCTTTTTGAAATGCTCACCCATATCAGGAAATACCAAGTAGTAATGGAATTCATCTAGTCATATGAAACCTCATATGTTGTTTAAGAATTCATGACCATTCCTTCAAAACTAAATTGTCACCTTATACATGCAAATCTCAATCCTACAGGACACACCGCCTCTATTAGGCCACCATACAAAAAGTACGAGAATCTCATAATCAACTCTGAGTCACTAGCCAAATACATACCCGGTTAGTTAGAAACCTTCCATTTTCTCCCATCCAGGAGGAAATCACAATACACAATATGTTCCTCAAGCCGGTAGAAAATATCCGTCTCAAACCATGGTAGAAATCGTCGAGAACACTTTGAAATCCATTTGCACTAAACCAAGCCATCAGACTTGAATCTCACTAACTCAACCAAGCCACGCATGTCGCCAAATCCAAGAGTATTTCCACCAAAAAACCTGTAGCGACTCACCGCATCATAAGTACTCAAAGAACCGACCATATTCATTACCGGCGTTGGTCCAAATTACTACCAAGCTGTCCTATTTATCTGATTCCCTTCCGAATTACCCTCAATTTGACACTTTTCCTTACCATAACACCACAATCCTTACCCAAAGCTCACCATCATAGATCCTAGCATAAAACCACGCCGCCCTAAGGCCCATAAGCAACCTTTTTCCCTCTTAAGCACCCCAAAAGTAACACAACCGCGGAACCCACTCTGAAGAGACCGTTTGTGAATTTAAAATTATTCATTTTTCCTTTCTAATACTGAAATGTAGAATCCATAGTCATACAGAATTTCCACAATGAAATGTAAATAACCTATTCTAGCGATATACAATTTCAATTGCCATATATACATTTTGAATCCATTAGAACCCTCTCGAGAGTCATCCACTATGCTAAAATCTAAATTGCACCGCCCGAATGGGCCGAAAGACATGTGCCACATAAGCAAAACAACACTCAAAGAAGTGACCCCCACTTTATCGCAACTAAGTAAATTACTACTCCATGCGAACTATATCCGACATGAATAACAACATAAATTATTCCATGATTCCCATATACCCATAAAGCGTAATATAACCCATATCTAGGAACCGACCTTTGTTCTAGCTCGTCAGTACTTTCAAACTAAGGTTAGGTTTGTTACTTATTGAGTACATAGGGTTGGTTATACTCATACTACACTTCTATACCTTGTGTGCATATATTGGATGTTGATGTTGCTGAGATCGACGTGAGCTGGATTTGAAGATGTACTGCATTTCAGTTGTAGATGCCTCTTGTTCATGGTAGCCTTATAATTTATAAATATTTTTATGTACTTTCCGAACAAATAATGTATTTATTTCATACCATCTTGTAAATTCTAATCTTAGAAGCTCATGATTTGTACTACCAGTCCTTGGGGGGATGCATAAGATTCAGTAACTTTTCTACTTAATTGTAATTTCAATTTCTCTGCAATTGGATAATTGTTCATTGGCTTACCTAGCAGGTTGGGTTAGGTGCCATCATGACTAGATGGATTTTGGGTCGTGACATGCAAGTGGGGAATTACTGTAATTGTTTTTATCTGTTTCGTTGTTGCTTGTTATACATTCTTTATGTCTACTTTATGTATTACTATTAATGTTTGACTACTAGTGTTAGTGTCAAGCCAACCCTTTGTCACTACTTCTTCGAGGTTAGACTAGATACTTACTGGGTACGTGTTATTTTTCGTACTCAGACTACACTTCTGTGTTGAATGTGCAAGCATGGAGACAGGTATTACCGGTTGTCACACGGGCGCGTAGCCGCACTTCTACGGAGACTTAGTGGCCAGCTGCTTGCCTTGGTTTGATGTATAGCACTGGAGTCTCCCTCAACCTTGTTTATTATTTATGTCTAATACCCTTCAAACAAAAGTTGTATTAGTTTTGTATATTCTCAAAATTGCTCATGCACTTGTGGCACCTGGCTTAGTGGGCTTCTAATATTTATGTAATGTTGTACTTATCATTACTATCACCGAGGTTTATGTATTTCTCACGCTGGTATTTTTGAAAAAAAAGTATGTATAGTTGCATGAGATCTTACTTATTTCGTTCTTTTAAAAAGGAATCTTTTGTTTTAAAGGTTAAAAATGAATAACTAAATTAGAGGTTCACTTGTGGGCTTGCCTAACGGTGGCGTTAGGCGCCATCGTGATCCATTACGGGTTTTGGGTTGTGACAGTGCACGCGCTGATAACATCCTAAGTTTACTACTCTCTAGTTCTCTGTGATCAAGTAATTCTTGCTTTAATTATAAGTTGTTAGTTTTTGTATTATCATTCCAAATCAATGTGTTAAAATCTAATCTATGTGAAGACGATATTTTACCATATTATCTTTGGCTAGAGCGCATTAATTTTCGTGTTGTGTTTTGCGCTCACATATATTAAGAAACAATTGAATTTTTTTATATCAAATCCCCCCAAAAAGGAGAAAAAATTAACTATTTGGGAATAAGTATATTATTTGCTACATGCAGTTTAGTTAGTCAATGATTTCATATTCAAATTTACAGGATTGCATACTATTTTTGTTATTTGATTGGATCTCCTATAATGCATACTAATAATTGATGTAACTACTTACCTAAGACTCAACACTACTAACTTAAAAATTATGTTCCATCATTACTATAAAATGGAGAGCTCTCTTTCATCTACAAGCACATCATTAGAAAATATTAAGAGGAAGAAATAAAAGTACATACAGGCATAACAAGTATAGTTGTTTAAGATGACAAAATCAACTAATGTTTTGGTTTACATGATTTTTGTTATGTTTGTTCTTTTTTCATTAACTCAAGGGGTGCCAGAATCTTCATATGCACCAAAACCATCATATGTATTGGAACTATCATACGCACCGGAAGCAACATCACCAACAACATCACTAGAACTGTCTGCTGCAAGCCGTAGTACTCGTATATCTATTACTGGTATATCTAATTTTAATGTTTTAAATTTTTACTTTTTTCTTTCATTCTTCTTTCCTCTGTCCATAATTATTTGCATACGTTAAGAATTGGTAGATCGTCAAAGACACTAAACAACTAAAAAATATATTCCTATGGTACGTTTAAAATTGATGTTTGATGTTGAAATTACAAGATAATTTTT
>ML305237.1:0-18952 GCA_005239505.1 Nicotiana paniculata
CCAGGCCTAGTTCCAATAAATAAACACCGTATCAACTACCACATGATATACCAGAACATGACTGCATACCTTTGCCGAATCAGCACCATGCACCGCATAACTCATCATCTGATCACAATGGCACTCCCTGAACCTTAATAGCCAAAATTTCACGAATATGATGCTCCGGATGCACCTCATAACAAATATACATACACCCTGCTATAATGCTGACGATACCACTACAACGGAGGAAGTATGCATAAATTCATACCCAACTGCAGAGTTAAAAAATCATTGAATATCCCATCTTGACTAGAATCATCACCTCATTATGAACGTGAATAATGGTATTTGTTCTTTAATATACACTTCACATAACCTTATCGCACTGATCCATGATCCAATAATCTCGTCTCACCCAGTACGAACTGCTCAGACAACAAATCACTCCAAACATGACCAATAGCCTCACATGATAGCACATCACGCCAATGGGCCATAACTCGAACATGATAATACGAAACGACTCAGGAAGGGACTATTCAACTCACGCAACTAATATGAACTTTTCTCAAAAAATAGGAAGTAGAACATAAGAAAGAATAAATATAGGAACCTTACTCATTATCACACTGTTGCGGCGTGCAACCTGATCCGAATAACATACCTGTGGCGACGTGCCACACATAAATTTACATAAGAATATATATATATATATATACACACACATATACAGAGCTGATTTACTCACTATTACAAATTACTGAATATCGATCACAAGCACGCTAAGTGCATAATACCATCCTGGGGAGACTGATAAAGCCGCATGCTACAAAACTCAAGCACAACTGAGGTGCGATATATATATATACACTCTGGATCTCAAGAGCTATCCTGCTCACATAACATCCCTACTACGCGGGACCTCAACACATAGGAAATTATCAAGCTGTTTCATAACTCACACGACACAAATCACAATATCGCATGAATTTGACGAAGACGGAGAAACATCTACTGTTCTAGTACCTTTCCATGAAAAGCGCTCTACTGAAATGAACATGCCTGGCTCATACGGATCCCATAATCATATTTAAATCCATCCACAAACATCGAGNAACCATCATAGCCAGGACAAACACCCCACAATCCATAACCAAATGAACTGAACGCCTTCCAGACATAAATTCTCAATTAAATATTTCACTTCTTTAAATTCAGTCCAAATCTTCAATCCCTCAAGTGACTACATGTCACACTTTATACAATCTTTTTGCGATCATGCTTCCACGACCTTCCACACAAGGAAACAAGTCTGCCCATCCATAACTTGCTTCGCATCTGGGGATAGCCCGGGATTCTTTGAGTTCCCCTGTTTCTGTTTCTACTCCGGTGGGAGATTCTCTTGTTGTGGACAACGTATATCGGTCATGTTTGATTACTATCAGTGGTTTTGAGACCAGAGCTGATTTACTACTACTCAGTATGGTAGATTTCGATGTTATACTGGGTATGGACTGGATGTCTCCCTATTATGCTATTCTTAATTGTCACGCCAAAGACCGTGACGCTGGCTATGCCAGGATTTCCGAGGTTAGAGTGGAGAGGTTCCTTGGAGTATACTCCCCGCCGAGTCATTTCTTTTCTTAAGGCTCAACGGATGGTTAGAAAGAGGTGTGATGCATATTTGGATTATGTGAGATATGTTAGTACTGAGACCCCTACAGTTGAGTCAGTTCCAGTTGTCAGGGACTATTTTGATGTATTTCCAGCTGATCTTCCGGGTATGCCACCCGACAGAGACATTGATTTCGGCATTGACTTGTTTCCAGGCACTCAACCCATTTCTTTTCCTCCTTATCGCATGGCTCCTACTGAGTTGAAGGAGTTGAAGGAGCAGTTACAGGATTTACTTGAGAAGAGATTCATCAGGATCAGTGTATCACCTTGGGGCGCTCCGGTATTATTTGTGAAGAAAAAAAATGGCTCGATGCGTATGTGTATTGACTACCGACAGCTGAATAAGGTGACAGTAAAGAACAGGTACCCATTGCCTCACATTGATGATCTATTTGACCAGTTACAGGGTGATAGGGTGTTCTCCAAGATTGATCTATGTTCTGATTATCATCATTTGAAGATTCAGGAATCGAATATCCCGAAGACTGCCTTCAGGACCAGATATGGCCACTATGAGTTCCTTGTTATGTCATTTGGGCTGACCAATGCCCCAACAACCTTCATGCATCTGCTGCACCTCATATTTCGGCCTTATCTTGATACTTTCATCATTGTGTTCATTGATGACATTCTGGTATATTCTAGGTCCTAGGAGGACCATGAGCAACACTTGAGGACCGTGTTTCAGACATTGAGGGAGACGAAGTTGTATGCCAAGTTTTCTAAGTGTGAATTTTGGATTGATTCTGTGGCATTCCTAGGCCACGTGATGTCTTCAGATAGGATCAAGGTAGATCCGAAGAAGGTGGAGGCGGTACAGAGTTGGCCCAGACTGTCCTCAGCTACTGAGATCTGTAGTTTCCTCGGTTTGGCTGGGTATTATCGCTGTTTTGTGGAGGGATCTTCATCCATTTCAGCGCCTATGACCAGAATGACCCAGAAGGGTGCATCTTTTATATGGACTGAGGAGTGTGTGGAGAGCTTTCAGAAGCTCAAGAGCCTTGACTACAACTCCTGTGTTGGTTTTGCCTACCGGTTCCGGATCCTATACAGTTTATTATGATGCTTCGAGGATTGACTTGGGAGCGGTGTTGATGCAGGACGGTAGGGTGATTGCCTACGCGTCCAGACGGTTGAAGGTCCATGAGAAAAACTACGCTGTTCATGATCTCGAGTTGGCAACGATTATTCATGCCCTGAAGATATGATGTCATTATTTATATGATGTTCCTTGTGAGATATTCACGGATCACCGGAGTTTGCAGCACGTATTCAGATAGAAGGATCTAAATTTGCGCCAGCGTAGGTGGTTGGAGTTGCTAAAGGACTATGACATCACTATATTATACCACCCGGGGAAGGCCAATGTGGTGGCCGACGCCTTGAGTCACCGGGCGGAGAGTTTGGGGAGTTTGGCATACCTTCATGCAGCTGAGAGGCCTCTAGCCTTAGATGTTCAGTCCTTAGCCAGCCAGTTCGTGAGATTGGATCTTTCTGAGCCTTGTCGGGTATTAGCTTGTGTGGTTGCTCGATCTTCCCTTTATGACCGTATTAGAGAGCGCCAGTATGATGATCCCACCTTTTGGTTCTTCAGGATAGAGTCCGGCGGGATGATGCTAAGGATGTGACTATAGGAGATGATGGTGTGATGAGGATGTAGGGTCGGATCCGTGTGCCCAATGTGGATGAGCTTCGGGAGTTGATTCTTGAGGAGGCCCATAGTTCGCGGTATTCCACCCATCTGGGTACCGCGAAGATGTACCAGGATCTGAGACAACACTATTGGTGGTGAAGGATAAGAAGGATATAGTAGAGTTTGTCGCCAAGTGTCTCAACTGTCAGCAAGTCAAATGTGAGCATCAAAGACCAGGAGGGTTACTTTAGCATATTGAGCTTCCAGAGTGGAAGTGGGAGCGGATCACCATGGACTTTGTGGTTGGACTTCCTCGGACTTTGAGGAAGCATGATGCTATTTGGGTGATTGTGGATCGGCTGACCAAATCAACCCATTTCATTCCAGTACTGACTACATATTCATCGGAGAGGTTGGCTGAGATTTATATCAGAGAGATTGTTCGCCTCCACGGTATTCCAGTATCTATCATTTCAGACAGAGGTACACAGTTCACTTCACGGTTCTGGAGAGCCGTTCAGCGGGAGTTAGGCACCAGGGTAGAGTTGAGTACAGCCTTTCACCCTCAGACGGACGAGCAGTCCGATTGCACGATTCAGATTCTCGAGGATATGCTCCGTGCTTGTGTGATGGATTTTGGAGGGTCATGGGATCGATACTTGCCTCTTGCAGAGTTTGCTTATAACAACAGCTGCTAGTCCAGCATTCAGATGGCACCGTATGAGGCTTTGTATGGTAGGCGGTGCAGGTCTCCTATGGGATGATTTGAGCCGGGAGAGGCCCGATTGTTGGGTACAGACTTGGTTCAGGATGCCCTGGACAAGGTGAAGATGATTCAGGAAAGACTTCGCACAGCTCAGTCCAGGCAAAAGAGCTATGCAGACTGGAAGGTTCGTGACTTGGCATTTATGGTTGGTGATCGGGTTTTGCTTCGGGTTTCGCCTATGAAGGGTGTCATGAGGTTCGGGAAGAAAGGCAAGCTGAGTCCGAGATTTATTGGCCCTTTTAAGGTGTTGCGATGTGTTGGGGAAGTTGCTTATGAGCTAGCCCTGCCTCCCAGCCTAGCAGGGGTTCATCCGGTGTTCCATGTCTCCATGCTCCAGAAGTATCACGGTGACCCGACTCATGTCTTGGATTTCAGCTCAGTCCAATTGGACTAGGATCTATCAGATGTTGAGGAGCCTGTGGCTATATTGGACAAGCAGGTCAGAAAGCTCAGGTCAAAGGATATTGCGTCAGTAAAGTTTAGTGGAGGGGTCAGCCAGTCGAGGAGGCGACTTGGGAGACCGAGCAGGATATGCGGAGTCAGTACCCTCATCTTTTCCCAGCTCCAGGTATGTTTCTATGCTCATTCGAGGACGGATGATTGGGAGGATGTAACGACCCGGTCGTTCGTTTTAAGAATTTGCGCCCCAATCCCCTATTAACCGCTTCTCCCATGACTATTTATGTTATTGGAACTTGTCGGAGCATTGAGTGATGGAATCCGGGGTGATTTTGGACACAGAGTCCATAAATGCGGAATTTAGCTTTAGAAATCTGGCTATAGATAGATCTATGTGAATATGGATCCGGAATGGAATTCCGTCGACTCCGTTAGCTCCGTTGGGTGATTTCGGGGTTAGAAGCGTGTTTAGAATGTGTTTTCGAGGTCGGTTGTGGATTTAGGCTTGAATTGGCGAAAGTTAGAATTTCGGCGGATAGGTGAAATTTTTGATATCTGACTCGGAATGGAATTCCGAAAGCGATAGCAGGCTCGTAATGTCATTTATGACCTGTGTGCAAAATTTGAGGTCATTCGGATGAGTTTAGACGTGTTTCGACATCAGATGTGAATTCTAGAAATTTCCTAAGTTCTTAGGCTTGAATCTATGCATAATTGATGATTTTGATGTTATGAGATGTGTTTTTAAGGCTCGACCAAGTTTGAACAAGGTATTAGGGTCAGTTGGTAGGTTTGATTGAGGTCCCGGGGTCTTCGGAGTTGTTTCGGATGCCCAACGGGTGAGTTTGTGAATTTGAGAACAACTAAACCATTCTGGTTCTGGTGTCTCGCACCTGCGATGGTATTTCCGCAGGTGCGGACACGCAGGTGCGAAGGGGGGTGCTGTAGGTGCGACCCCAGGCCATTAAATGAATTTCCGCACCTGGATGAAGTTTCTGCAGGTGCGGGCATGCAGGTGCGAAAGGGGTGCCGCAGGTGCGACCCCAGGCCACTTAATGAACTTCCACACCTGCGATTGGGTTTATGCAGGTGAGGCACCGCAGGTGCGGCACCTCAGGTGCGATCCCAGTGTCGCAGGAGCGAAATATCTGGGCAGTTTATACCAAAATCCAAGGGTTTGAATTTCATAATTCCAAAATCGATTGTGAGCTAGGAACTTGGCGATTTTCAGTGGGATTTGAAGAGGAGATTCATATGTAACGTTTTCTAACCTTAATCCCTTTATATATCGATAATCTCTATCATTTCCCTCAATCTAATCAATTAAATTGGATGAAAAACCATGAAAACGAGATGAAATTTTCCCAAGTAGAAATCTGAGGATTTAGGGAGATTTAGACGTGGGATTTTGTTGATTCTTGTTCGAGTGGGTTCATGAGCGAATGGGTGTTCGGGAAATATAAATTTTACCCGATTCCGACGTGGGCCCGGGGGACTTTTTGGGTGAATTTCCTAATTTCGCGTATTAGCTCATAAATAATTAGCTATTTTGTTCCCTTGAAGTGATATTTACACCATGCAATCGATTTGAATAGATTTGGGCCACCCGGAGTCAGATACTCCTGGCAAGAGCGTGGTATTGAGTTGATTAGCGCAGTCAAGGTAAGTGGCTTGCCTAATTATGTGTTGGGGACTTTCCCTTAGGCATTTTTATATTGATTTTGTTATGTGGACGCCGTGTACGCGAGGTGACGAGTGCGTAAACGGGTCATTGTTGCTAAAATCCTATTTTTTTTACTCCTACAAAATCGCTCATTTTCATTCACATATTACTATTTCCATCTTAATAGAGTAGATAGCTTAAGAGTAAGCATGCCTACCTGTTCTGACTTGATTTCCTCTTATTTGCTACTAGTCACATCATGCTTAGGTAGCTTTACTCTATTCTTACCTGTTGTTTTTCCTGAATTGTTTAATTAAGCCATAATTGACATATTTTAACTTTGCATATTTAAATTGGGACTACGGATCGAGATCCAGGAGCTTTCCCCTGAACTGAAATGCATATTTAAATTGGGACTACGGACATAGATCTGGTAGCTTTCCCTCTATACTGCATAGCATATTTAAATTAGGACTACAGACTGAGATCCGGGAGCTTTCCCCGTGTACTGCATTGCACATTTACTGTTGAGATATATGATGTGCTGAGCAGAGGCTCTCTTTCTGTTATTAAATCTTTCCGTCTTTGTTAATCCTATTTATCATTGCTTATCTGTATTTCACTGTTTTAAATTATATATTGACTTACTTTTACAAACTCAGTAGGGCCTCAACCTGACCTCGTCACTACTTGGCTGGGGTTAGGCTTGACACTTACGGAGTACCGAATGTGGAGTACTCACGCCATTTCATGCGCATGTTTTCCCATGTGCAGATCCAGGTACCAACACCCAATATCGTGGCTAGGAGTCGTCCTAGCAGCAACCAGGAGACCGCGAGGTAATTCTGCCGCGTCCGCAGAATCCCACGAGTCCCCTTCTACTCTAGTATAGGCATAGAAGACGTGTATTTTCCACTGTTTCATTGTATAGAGCTTGTGACTATGGTGACATTCCGGGTTTTGGGAAGTGAAAGTGTATATGCTGAGCAGCTATGTTATATCTACTTGAGTTCTTTTCTGTCTTTATTTTATTGATTCTGTCATTTTTCGCAAAAAGTTAGGCTTACCTAGTCAAGGAGACTAGGTGCCATCACAATATCTTTCGGAGGGTAAAATGAGTCGTGACAAAGTGCTCCAGAGAATGATATTTATTGGAGGCAATAACTGGGCAGCATACGATGAGGAAAGACATGTGGGAAGTGCCGGGCAATGTTTAAATTTCTAGAAGGCCAGGTGTAAGAAGCGGAAGTCGAGCAGTCGCTTAAAGGAGTGAGTTTGACCTAAGTGGGGGAGAATAGCAACGTGGCATATGAGTTCTGTGGTAAGATAGCTGCACATATTGAGGAGAAGTTTGGAGCGATTTGAGAATTTTAGTGGACGGTGATTGGGTCCACGGGCTTAAATTGAAATATTGGCTATTTCGGCGGAAGATTGGATACAACAGAGAGGAGTTATTCTATATGAAGAAGGATGCAGCATATCTGTGAATTAGAAGAGATTGTCGCGCATTTAGTAGATGTCCATGAGGAGCGGATGGACTGGTAAAGTTGGTAAATGAGAACGGGTGTAGGACGGGGTATTGATGTCGTAAAGATTGTAAAATACAGCGTCGTTGGAAGGTGTCAGTTGGTAATTTTCGCAGGTGGGTTGTCTTCTGTGAGCAGGTCAGTGGTTGCGTGGTTGGCGGAGTTCTTGCGAGGGATTTTACTGACTATTTAGCAAGAGGTCGGCTATGAGAATGTGGTTAATGACTCAGAAGTGCTTGTGAATGCTAACAGAAGGATTTCAAGGAATTTGGCGAGTTGGTTATGCAGGATCATGTCCACAATGAAGGAAGATTCTTGGTGAGTTCCAGATTTGTGTAATAACGGCTTCAGGCTAAGTGGGAGAGTTCCACCGCCTACGATTGGGTTGCATGGTTATCCACTGGCAAAAAATTCTTGTTATCGGCATACTTGTGGGTTATTATGGCTAAGGGAGGAATACATGAGTAGTAATTAAGCATAGCATTTGATAAACGTGTGCAAAGATTGGCCTTATTGAATCAGGTTTAGGCTTTGGAAAGATTCAGGATTTATGCTTAGTACAAAGGTAATTTGCAAGGGAAGTGATTCAGTCGAGTGCTTATTCAAGATGGGTGTTCAGGTGCCAGCGAAGCCGTGGAGTTGATAATATTCGGGACCAAGCCAGAGTGAGTGACTCTCAACAACGGTCCTAGTAAATTCGAAGGTCAGAATGTGGTGTCTAAGGATTTCAAGCCCACAATATGGTTAAGAATCGAGCTTTTGCAGCGGAATTTTGAGAAAGAGAATATGGTGGGAGTGTTCTATGTTATCTTCGTCGTGCAGAGTAGCATTTGGAGGAAAATGGAAAAAATGACTTCGAGTTCATAGAAGGGTTATCAGAACGCGTATACCGGTCGAAGATGTGAATATGCGTGCAATGAGAGCATGAAACAGTTCATGGGCTTAGAGACAAAGTAGTCTTGTGGAACAGAATCACTCGAAGTGGGTGCGAATTGATTTGCTATGTGTTGATTTGGAGTTATCATCATTCCTAAGGTGAGTACGAATTGGTTTAAGGTATAAGATGGGTCGTGTTATGTGAGCTTAGGGAAGGTTTAATTGAAGCTCACTGCGGTATTGTGGCAGTGTTAGCGTATGGGCATTGTGAGTTATTGTTCATCTTGATCTATGGCTTGAGCAAAGTGGGGGAAGTCTGCTGTTGATAAGTTGAGTGCGAGGCTATGTGTGGTATCTGTTCCAGTTTGAGGTATTAGGGTGAATCAGTTGTGTCCTGCAGAGGTGGAGTTTGAGAATGACGCGAGTAATGGAAATTTGGAAAAGTTAGATGGTCATCCATGGGGGAAATGGCCTGTCATGGGTAGGCAGATCTCGGAAGGATTATGGTGGCGTAGACTATTACCTGAGGATTTGCATGTTTTGTGATTATGAGAATCCACTCATGTGTCATTATGGTTCTCTTAAATTAAGTTAAGTAAAAGGTTCTATGTGATAAAGTGTTCACTCTAATAGTGGTTCAGGAGTTATGATTGAATTCTTGTGCTATTTCATATTGGCATGTTAGGTGCAGTGAGCAGTGTGGAATTTGAGGTAAGGATCAAGGTTGCGGTTCAGTGTTAACAAGGATGTCACGAGCTCGTATGAGCAAGGAAAGGGATTTGGATGTTTAAAGTAAGTTGGTATTGTCTTCAGCATCACCCGAGATCGGGGGTTGTATAAGAGGCTTTGCGTTCTGGTTGTAGATTTCTTGGTAGGCTTTACAACAGTTGTGTGGCCGGTGGTATGGAGGTGCATACTTGTTATCTAGTGCATGAGGTCGTGGAAGTGTATTCTACGCGAAGATCGTATGAGTGTGACATGTAGTCACTTAATTGATTGAAGATTCAGACCAAGTATAAAGAAGTATAATATTGTGTATTTGAGAGTTTATGCCTAAAGGGTGCTCGGTTCATTTGGTTTCAGATCTAGGGGTTTTTCTCCGGCTATGATGGTTGTTCTTGCGTTTTATGAGAAAAAGTGGGTCATTATGGACCCAGGTAAGGCTATCAGCCTAGTTCCGTGCGAGCGAAATCGACTTGAAGGTTGTGAATGGATTTACATATGATTATGGGCTCCATATGAGTCAGATGTGTTCATTTGAGGATAGCGCTTCTCATGGAGGGGTATTTAAACATCAGGTGGTGTTCCATCTTCATTCATTTCAGATAATATTTTGTTGTGTCGTGTGAGTTGTGAAGACGTCTTGATAGTTTCTTATGTGGTGAGGTTCCGCGTAGTGATGATGATGTGTGAGCAGGATGTCTCTTGAGATTCAGAGTATGGATAGCGCACCTCAATTGTGTTTGAGTTTTGTAGCGTATGGCTCTATCAGTCTCCCCAGGATGGTATTATGCACTTAGCGTGCTTGTGACCGATATTCGATATTTTGTAATAATGAGCAATTTAGCTCGGTGTGTATCTCCTTATGTGAATTTTATGGTTGGATCGTGTGGCACGCCGCCACAGGTATGTTATTTGGATCGGTTTGCACATCGCAACAGTGTGATGCTGAGTACGGTTCCCCATATTTATTTTCTTGTGTTTTACTTCCTATTTTCTGAGGAAAGTTCATATTAATTGCGTGAGTTGAGTAGTTCCTTCTTGAGTCATTTCTTTATGCATCGCGATCGAGTTGTGGCCTATTGGCACGTTGTGGAATCATGTGAGACTGTTGGTCATGTCTGGGGTGATTTGTTTCTTGAGCAGTTCATACTGGGTGAGACGAGGTTATTGGATCAGGGATCAATGCGATAAGATTGTGTGAAGTATATTGAATAACATATACCATTATTTGGTTCATAATGATGTGATGATTCTATTTAGGAGGAGAGATTCAATGATTGGTTAACTCTGCAGTTGGTTACGAATTTCTACACATCTCCTCCGTCGTGCTGGTATCGTAAGCGTTATAGCAGGACTTATTCATATGTGGCATGAGGTGCGTTGGGAGCATCAAATTCGTGGAATATTTGGCTATTAAGATCAGGGAACGTCATTATGGTTATATGATGAATTATGCGGTGAGTGGTGCTAATTCAGCGAAGGCATGCAACCATATGTGGTACCTCGTGTAGATATTGGTTATTAATTCAGTGTTCATATATTGGAAACAGGCATGGCAGAGAATTTCGGGTGTTGGAACTGGGTTCCGAGATCATTGTATGGATAATAGAGGATATCTTCAGATTTATTCGAGCAAATGTACTCAACTAGGTTGTGGTAGCACGGGCAGGCGCACGAGGTGTTAAACAATGATTTCAGACCACTCCAGAGCAGTTCTTAGCACGTTCGAGGACGAACGTATGTTTAAGTGGGAGAGAATGTAACGACCAAACCAGTCGTTTTGAGATCTAACGCGTCGTTTGGTGGTTTGGGGCCATGAGAAGCTTCATTTCAGGTATTATGACTTGTAGGCGTGGTCGGAACAGAATTTCGGGAAGTTCGGAATCGAATTGGAAAGAAAGTTCTCATTTCAGAAGCCTTAAGTTGGAAGAATTGGCTAAGATTAGATTTTTGAGTAAACGACCTCAGAATCAGGATTTGAAGGTTCCAACAGGTTCGTATGATGATTTCGGACTTAGGCATATGTTCGGAGCGGGTTTTGGATGACCCGGGAGCGTTTCGGCGCATATTGTGGAAGTTAGTATTTTGGAAGAAATTTCATAAGTCTGGGTTGAAGTTCATTTCAGTGTTATTGATGTCCTATTGGGATTTTGAGTCTCGGAATACCTCCGTATGGTGATTCTGGTGTTAGGAGCGCGATCGGAGGTGAATTCAGAGGTCCGTAGGTCATTTTGGAGTTATTTCGCTAAAGTTAGAAATTTGAAGTTTTTAAGAAGTTCGATCGGAAGTGAAAATTTTGATATCGGAGTCGGATTCGGAAGTTGATGTAGGTCCGTAATGTTGAATGTGACTTGTGTGCAAAATTTGGGGTCAATCGGACGTGATTTGATAGGTTTCGGCATCGAACGTAGAAGTTGGAAATTTCAAAGTTCAAAAAGATTTAATTGAGTTGTGATCCATTGTTTCGATGTTATTTGATGTGATTTGAGGCCTCGAGCAAGTCTGCATTATATTTTGAAACTGGTTGGTGTGATTGGACGGGGTCCCGTGGGCCTCGGATGGATTCCGGGTGGTTAACAGATCGAATTTGGAATTTGAGAAAGGCTGAGGACTGCTGTCATCTGGTGTGACCGCACCTGCGAGGCTTTGGCCGAAGGTGCGGAGCCACAGAAGCGGCCATGGTGCTGCAGAAGCGAAGGTGCCTGGCTAGGCTGGGACCACAGATGCGGTTGGCTCGCCGCAGAAGCGAGACCGTACCTGCGGATTTGTAAGCGCAGAAGCGGGAATGGTCCAGGAGCCCTGGACCGCAGAAGCGGTGACAGGTCTGCACCTGCGGAACCGCAGAAGCGGTCAAGTGACCGCAGGTGCGAAGGATCGCTGGGCGGTGTCTTTTAAAGACGGGAGTTGGCCATTTATCTTTATTTTTTTTCTCTTGGTTGGGCGATTTTTGGAGAGCTTCAAGTGGGGATTTTCGTCATCTACAATGTAAGTTTTTTCTACTCATTTCAAGTTAAATACAAGATTTGTATATAGGTTTGGTCATGGAAATAGTAAAAATTTGGGGTTTTGGTGGAATGACCTAGAATTTGTATTTTTGATTTTTACCACGAATTTGGGTATGAAATTTAGAGTAAATTATATATTTGAGTTGGTGCGGCTATGGGTAAACTTTATCTTTGAAAATTTCGGAATCCGGGCACGTGGGCCCGAGGGCAATTTTGTCAACTTTCCGAGCGGAGTAGGAAATTTATATAAATTGAATTGTTATAAGTATTAGAGTATATTTTCATTGGTTTCCCCGTTATTTGGATAGTTTTGGGCGTGGTGCATCAATTTTAGCCGTCGGAAGGGCTTAGAGGCCGGTCATGAATCTTCGGAGCGAGGTAAGTCTCCTTTCTAACCTTGTAATAGGGAATTGTCCCCATAGGTGAAATAATTAAATATATGCTACTATTTGTGGGGGCTACGTACGCACGAGGTGACGAGAGTCCGTGCGTAGCTACTATTATGCTTATGTATGGGTAGTCTAGGACCCACTAGCATGCTTTACTTGTTGTACTTGTAATTTTGCTGATAAAAATTAGACTGTTTAATATTATCGAATTAGTAAATGAATATCTAAGACGGTTAAACTTCCTTTTCTTAATCATAAAAAAAAAGAGAATTGATCTTTTCCTTGGATAAATATTTCCTGATGAATTCCTGATTTACAATTTGAATGTATGTATATATATGAGTACCTGAGTCGCATGTATGATTCACGAGCAGGGTAACTCTATTATTTATATTTGACCGCGTCGCATGATCGATTCGCGAGCGGGGTAATAGATGCATCTATGGTTCGAGTCGTTCGACCCTCGGCATTACTTGCGCATGATATTTGCTCAGTACTTTCTGTGACTATTTACTGTTTACTGGCCTTGAATTATAAGTTTTCAACTGAAATGACGAAGAATTAAAGTTTGTAAATGTGGAAGAAGTTGTTATTTCCTATCACCATTTGTTAATTATCTATGATATCCATGCTTAGTGTCACCTTTGATTTTATTAAATTGACCTCTAGCAAGTGTCAAATTCGACCTCTCGTCACCACCTCTTCGAGGTTAGGCGGGATACTTACTGAGTACACGTTGTTTTCGTACTCATACTACACTTGCTGTGCATTTTGTTGCACAGGTTCATGTATATCTAGTGCCTCCGCTTAGCGTCGTGGCATGGTTGATATGGGGACTTAGGTGAGTTGCACCTCTCGAGACGATCCGTAGCCAGCAGAGTCTCCTTCGGAGTGTTGAGTTGTACTTTCTTTACTGTCCCATTTGTATTCTGGACGGTCATTGAATTTCATTAGATTTTCTTAGAAATTTCTCATGCACTTGTGACACCGGATTCTGGGATGACTTTGGGATGTATTTGTCGATTGAATTATTTAAAACATCATTGTTTAATCGGTAACTTTAATTGATCTTTCTATAATGAAATAAAAAATAACGATTTCAAAATACTAAAATTAGAGTTTTAATTATCTATCGAGTGTTGGCTTGCCTGATAATGGTGTCCGGGGCCATCACGACCTTAGCTGATTTTGGGTCGTGACACCATCCATTGTACTTAGTGAGTCTCAACGACAGGGGACGAAACTTCAATACAATATACATTACGAGCAAAGAATCCAAATGCATAGAAAACTTAAAGCTTCTAAGAACAATTATAAAATAATTGCATAATAGCAGCTTATGAATATTATAAAATAAATTCTTTTCTTTTTCTTTCCTTTAAAAAAAAATACTTCATTGTATACTTCGGGAGTTCCAACGACCCTGACTTATTTTTGTCTTAGTCACCGTGTGATCGGCACGGGTTTGATCCCAACCTGATCGAATAAGCCCAATCCACGAGGTGTCACTCGCTTCATGGTTCTCAGTGCTCATATGTCATACCTTAGCCTGGCTAAGTAAATTCTCAGCGACGAGACCCTCGGCTCGTGTGCTCCCTACTTTGGCACAAATAGTTTCAGGAAGTCAACGCCTTGGTCAGGACCCTCGGCCTGGACGATGACCCCTTCTCAGAATAGAGGATACTCCCAAAAATATTTTCTTTCGAAAACTATTCTTGTGACTTTTCAAGTCTAAATCTTTTCAGGAACATTCTATACATACTCATACTGGTATCCTTAAATGTAAAGCATGGCAGAAGAATAAAATAAACATTCACAATTATTTCTAAATATTCTTGTTTATTCATGAATTTTCATAATAAGAATAACACAAAAATCTGAAAATTTATGCACATATATCAAAATAATCATGTAAACTTTAGCTAGAAAAAAATTCTAAGCTAATAGGTACTTACTCACTCCAATTAAGTAAATATTAACTCTTTTATGCAATTCATCAAACACCTTGTATGCGTGCTTTTGTGAGTTAAACCACTTTAATAAAGGGTTATATCAACTCACCTCAAAACTTCTTGAACCAATATGTAGGTCCCAGTCCAATTGACTCTAGTCAAACAATTGATTCTACAACAACCAGTGTATTTTAATTAATTTCAAAGTTTCGCACCTGTTGATACCCAATTTTTTCTCAAACTATTTTAAAATTTGCATATGTGCCTTCAAAATCACTTTTTATAATAACTGATATTTTTTCATAATTTTCCATATTTTATTAATTTCTTTTCTAATTTATTCAGTATTTTAAATTCAATAATTATTCATAAATTATATTATAAATAATTTCAAAATATTTCCTAGCTCAATATATCATTTTAATCCTATTAGGATTCAATTATTTCATAACTTAGCCAATTTGGCATTATTTAGCTATAATTACAACAATTTTTGCAGTTATAGCCTAAATGTACATTTTATACCATTTTCATTCAATAATTAGCCATTTTATATTTTAATATTATTTAATTACTTTAATTTTACTTATTTAGTATTAATTTCATTTTATATAATTATTAGCTATTTTTATTAATTATTTATCTATTTTTAACGAGTATTTAACTAATAGCCACCTTTAATTCCAATTCTAGCCTAATTTTTCCCGGACCCCAACCCTATTTAATAACCCAACAGACCCCCAGCACAATCTTCAAATCTCACTCGGCCCAATCCCACTTTAATATGAGCTGTTGGGTAATTCAAATCAACGGCCCAAATTAAAACCTTTCCTTAATTAACCTAGGTGACTACCCCCCCTCCGTCTATCATTTTCTCACTGGTCCACTCATCTCTCTATCTCTCTCTATCTCCAAGTTCTCTCTAGAACTTTCCACCTCCCCCTCCGATGTAGTCCGTTCATCTCCTCCGGCCGCTTCCCCTGGGAAACCATGGCCTCTCCTCGTCTTTTGGCCCTTGCTTCACTTCTACGCCGGGTATCACCACCTTGAGGCCCTCAGAGGAACTAGAAGGCGGTTCACTCACCCCATGGGTACTCATACCATTTCCGGCCACCTCCGGCCGTTTGAGTAAGATCTATGACCTCTCTGGCTAAAGCCGGTGAAATTTTAAGGTTTTCTCATTTTTTCTGGGTTCTCTGAAACCCTAAAACTTAAGATTTCCAATTTTTATTTTAGATCTATAATAGTCTATGTATATTATGAGTTTATTGTTGTTTTCCCCAAAAGGATTTTCTGATTTCTCTAAGATAACTCTCATCTTCAAACTAGGGTTTCAAACCCCCTTTCCAAAAACGATTACCTTTCAAATTTTAAGTATTATTGTGTGACTTTCGTTATGTTTAAGCTTCCTCTTTCCATGTCTGAGTTATTTCGTTAAAAAACCCTAAAGTCTTAGCTTTCACCTATGGCTCTGAGTTTGTTTACAATGATATGTTCACTTGTTCTATTGTGTTCACTCTGTTCTCTTGATTATTCTGTGATATCGTGATGTTTTACCCCATATTGCTTGTTAGGGTTCCTGGTTGCTATTACCGTTCTTAATATTTATTCATCTCTATTCATTGTTTATCGATACCTCTAAATCTTCGCCTTTCCTGCTTGTATTATGCTTATTCAGTGATTCATGTCATTGTCCTATGTAAACCCCTAATTCCGTGTGATTTTACCCTGTTTTAATCACTAGGGTTTCTGACTCTCTCCTATTATGTGTTTACTTTGTATAACCTATGCTGATTCTTATATCAATACTACTCCTATTTTGAATCCCTAATTTCCTGTGATTGATTTCCTTTAATTGATTTCCTTTAATTGATTTCCTGTGCTAATCTTTACGACTATTAGTTATTTCTTGCTTTAGTACTATCAATTGATTCTTACAGTAGTGCTTTAATGAACCTTCCCCCAATTCCCTACTCTGTGCTTACTATGTATGAAATATTTTCTTATTTGCTATACATGATTCCTTTTCCTTACTTGTAACCTTTTCTTACCGTTTGAGAGTTAACTCCCTTAATTAAGGAAGTACCCATACTATTCAGATACTGATTGATTATGAATCCCTTTGATAACTGCCTGACTTTGGTTTGGACCTTATTTACTACTTTTTTCAAAGCTATATATACCCAGGCCTTCTATTTTCCAAACACACGAACACACACTAGTTCAAAAGCTCTCTCTTACAACTAAAAGCTTTCTTCTCTCTTTCTGTGCTACTTATTACTGTTCTAAGTTAGCCGGCTGCAAGCCAAGGCTAACTATTGTGCTCTCCTACCCTCCACTTTGTGTTTCTTGTCTTCTTTACTGATATGTTCTGATTTCAATTCAAGTTCCCAAACCAATATGTTTCTTTTATTACTTCAATTCATCATGTTTCTAGTTTGTTTCTATCTTTGGTTTTGTTGTGCAACCTGTGGTTAACATGTTTACATTCTTGTCTATTTAGCATGTATGTCCTGCACAGTTTCCCTTTAAAATCATCATGAATATAATACCCCTTTCTTTTGTAAGCCTGTACCAATATGACTCTGTTCCATTTTTGTACTTAACCGGTTTTAATATGGACTTGTCTTTGAAAAAACAATTTTGTACCTTAAGTTATGTGTTAATCCTGAAGTGTGTGCTATACCACAATCTCAGGAATCCCCCCTAGAATACCTCTGATTCTGCAACTATGTGCACTTCTGCCTGTTATATGTTCACCTATGTACCCTATGTGTCCCCAACCCCTATTATCCCTGTTTGTGGTTGCTGAACTTGCCTTGGTTCGTTGTTCTTTGGCTGTGTATGAACCTATTTTGGGTGTTGTTTGGACTGTTGATTTCTGTTTCACTAAACAACTTTCATATTTTACAAGACTATTTCACAAGTCTCTTTTCAAAATATTTTCCTATTAAAACCCTTTCAAAACTATGTCAAGCACTCTCACTCTACTCTTAGACATTAGGTTCTGCCCCTCTTGTGTGAGCATTGCCTTGGGACCCTTGAGCACCCTCTAAACTTTGACATACAAGATCTGGCCTTTCCACACTGCACTTACTCCATCTTGGCTATGAAATCTGGGTGTGAGCACTGCCCGGGATCCCTTGAGATCCTAAGGGAACTCTGACACACCTGGATCATGTGAAAGGTTGTGAATAGAAACGAGGCATTCTGGAGATTCTGGGCCTATCAGTAGGCTCCCTATAGTATAACTTCTTCTTTTCATTATTCAGTTATGTAATTCATGCAAAAGACCTGTAATAATTGTTGTAAACAACTCTTTGGGGATGGATAGTGAAAAGGGAGGGATAAATATGCATGCTATAGCTATTAGAGGGTAGAAGCCATGCTATTAGGTTTTATTCCCTATTTGCGCAATGGAAACCATACTTAGGACTCATATGTGCAAGATCATGCATTAGAGACCATGTTCCCTAGGTCTTACACTTACTGTTTTCAGCATCTATTGGCATCTCATTTCGAAAGTCATGTGCTAAAATGTGTTAATAACTAGTACTTTGCAATCTCTATGCTGACATGTACACGTAGAGATCTTGTTCTAGGTAAACAACGATTAAAATCTGTCACTTGTGTTATTCCTGAAATTGTGCATAATGCTGTGATTCTATGTGCATTTAGAGATCCTGCTTTAGCAACTGCATATGCATCATTCTGCATTAGACATCATGTTATAGGATCGTACTCATTTAACTACACCTAGTTTAAATATACATGTCTGAAACAGTCCCATGTTCTAGATAAATTGTCAATCAGTCCTTTGTACACACTTAGAATCACATGCTATTAGGATTGGTAATCTGAAACCCTTTTAACAAAGCCGTACAACTGCTACACGCCTAGCAAAGTCTTAGGTAATTAGCCATAAAGAAATAAAACCAGAACTGTCCTTTGTGATTAGTGTTCAACTGTCAGCATGTTTAAAACCAATAGGCAAGCCTGATTAAGACTTCCTCTCTGAGTTATGCAACAAACCTGTCTTTGTGTTATCACTTAGATACCATGCTTAGGATCTGAACCTGAATCTGGACCTTAACTGTGTATGAGTCATGCTGTTTATGTGTACTATGTGTGGAGGTACTTGAGCCTTTTCCTATTTGTATGTTCATCCCCCTTAATTGCAGTTTCTTATTTGTCGCTTAGTGTTTTGCCTTTAAACCTGAGGGTCTGCCTAGCACCTCCCTTATAGGATATAAGTCCTAATTCCTCCGGGACTGATAGGAAGGGATGAGTAACATCATGCAATAGAGGTCGTTGACCAACACTCGCTCTAATTACCTTTACGGGGTGGGAAATGGTAG